>JANHFR010004544.1:10618-21955 GCA_032468015.1 Mimophis mahfalensis
TAATAATAATAATAATAATAATAATTATTATTATTATTATTATTATTATTATTATTATTATTATTATTATTATTATTCTCCTCCTCCTCCTATTGGAAAATGCTCTTTATCTTTGTGATTCAATCTCCTCTCCTCCACCTCTTTCCTGTGAATGTGTTCATAGGTTTGCACCTGAGTCTCCTTTCTTCCCCCATTACCATGTCTGAATCTTCCTATAGAGTGTGTTGATTTCTCTGAATGTCTTATCCCTCTCTTTATTTGTCCCTCTATAAGTGTGTGAGTGCACCTATCTGTAGGAAAATATGTTTCAAATCCAGCAGCGGTATCCTGACCTATATTTGTCAGCAACTCCTTAAAGGACCTTTTCCTGAGCTTACGCAGTAGCTGTGCAGGTTCTGGAGAATCTGTATTTCGTTAAGACAGTGACAGAATGGTGATAATGCATGCTCACACCCTGCTATCACTGAACACAAAGTACATGGTTTTCTGTGCACCTATAATACAAACTACAAAAAAGTTGCACCCTAGAGCAGCGATGGCAAATCTTTTTGTGGTTGTGTGCTAAAAGTGTGTGCGCGCGTATGTGCCCATGCATGCCTGCACCCATAATGCAATGCATGTGCGACCATCCCGCACATGTGTGCGCGACCCCCCGTGCTCCACCTGCATATGCACACACAATACAGCAGAGCTGAAAAACAGCTGATCTGCATTGCCACGCCAATCAGCTGAGCTTGAAACCCCGAACCATTTGTTAAATTTAGCTACCAGACCAGTAGCTAAATTTAACAAGTGGTTCAGCATTTGAAGCTCAGCTGATTGGTGCAGCAGTGCAGAACGGCTGTTTTTCGGCTCTGCTGCATCACACCCATGCGCGGGGGGATGAGGAGCACGGTCGCATGTGCATGGGTGGGGGCGGGGAGCGGGTGGATGCACATTCATGTGCAATGGAGCTGAGCTGGGCAAAAGCTCACGTGGCAGCCAACATGGCTCCGCATGCCATTTTGGGCACGCATGCCATAGGTGCGCCATCATGGCCCTAGAGCAAGAGCGTCCAGGCTGGCTCCAAAGTACCAGTTCAGATCTGATTCTGCATTCCTTCAATTAGGAATGGTTGACATACAGGTAGTCCTCAACCTACAACAGTTCATTTAATGACCAAAGTTACAATTGGCACTGAAAAAAGTGACTTATGACCATTTTTCACACTTGTGATCTTTGCAGCATCCCTATAGTCAGATGATTTACATTCGGATGCTTGAAAACTGACTTACATTTATTACAGTTGTGTCCCAGACTCACATGATCCCCCTTTGCAACCTTCTGACAAAGTCAATGGGAAAACCAGATTCACTTAACAACCATGTTACTAATTTAAGAACTGCAATAACCCACTTACACAAATGTGGCAAGAAAAGTTGTAAACTGGAGCAAAACTCACTTAACAAATTTCTCACTCAGCAACGTATTGGGCTCAGTTGTGTTTGTTAAATTGAAGACTACCTGCATATAAACTCACAGAGGAAGCAACAATTCAATGTATTTTTTATCAGTTTTTTCCCATATGGTACATAAAATAATTGGTTTGTACAATAAACATTGGAATTCATTCTCTCTTGTTTGAACAGGTGCAGAAATTCTTGGCAAATCCGTCCGCATTATATATGGCACATTAGGTGTCTGCATATTTTATGCATTCGGCTACATGATGCTGCCACTGGGTGCTTACTTCATTCGAGACTGGCGGTTGCTGTTAATGGCTCTTACTATTCCTGGGCTGTTATATTTTCCATTGTGGTGGTGAGTGTTTACTATTTTGAAGTCCGCATAGCCCTTCCCAAATTAATAGTAACTAATACCCTTTGTGTTAATTGTGATAATTGACATAATTAAGGCAGAATGGTACCCGCTAACCTTGATAATTGGTTTTTTGATTTATTAATAAGAAATAGTAGTAGTAAGTGATTATTTTGCTACTTATTTGCAACCTGTTAAAAAAAATGGCTAAATTGGATTGGATTCCCAAGGAAACAAAAATAAGTTATCAGTTCTCTTAGGAATACATTGTTAAGAAAGATTTAGGATTTGAATGCAATCGTGCAACGAAGAACATTACTGCATTAAATTTCTGACCCATTCCCCTAAAGTTTCAGAGGAAGAAAAAAACCCCACAAGAGAGAATGTCTAAGGAAACACACACTTCTCTCGAATTTGGTCTAGTACAGTCTGGAATTCATCAAGATTTGGTTCATGCTCTTCTTATTAGAAAGGACTTAGTAGCATTTAATACAATAATAAGCAATGGTCATTATCCAGGATATTCAGTCCTCATTCCCTGAACATTTTAAAAGTATAGAAATCCTGCTGAAATACTGTATTTTCTGATATACAGTTCATTTTTATGATCCATCTACCAGTAATAATAAAACAGTGTTCTGCATTTAATTTTTGTCTCTAATAATAAATTTGTATTAATATATTTCTACAGTATACTAGTTGATGACATAAAAAAAATCAATCATAGGATCTATTTTGAAATTCAAATTCAGCTGTGGGGACGCTGCAACTCCCTCTATCCGTGTGTCTGTCCCCTCCCATCTCAACTGCCCACCCATCCTGCCAGCACTCATAAAGCTGCTGTGACACAGGAGGCCTTGCTCCACCACATCCAAAAGCCACAGGCCCTTTCCCTGTCCCACCAGGCCCAAGTCCACTTATTTTTGCCTTTCTGTGCAGCTACTAAGAGATGTGCCAAACTCCAGGATGTGAGGTGCAGACAGACAGCTAGCAAACACCGTGTTTCTGAAGGACAGAAAAAGGATCCTCCTACCTGGCAGAATAATCACAATAAGAGTGCTATCTCTCATGATGTTTCTGGCTAGAAAGCTAGCGGATGTGATGTTTCTGAAGGGTAGAAAGGCTAGGACATGGAGAGGAAGGCCTTTGGAATCTGAGCTTTGTTTCTCTGGCCCACCATACATGCTCCCTTCCCCTCATGGAGGGGAGCTGCCTGCCCTCTTTCAGCTGACAGTTCTTCCACTCCATCTGCTTAACAACCCATGGGATTGCTTAATGACCGCAACTGAGAGAGCGAGGATTGTGGTCACTGAGCAAAGCAGTCATGTGGGCCACTCAATTAACAACCCCAACAACTTGACAGCCAAAATTCAAGGCCCAGTTGTGGTTGTAGGACTACCTATATAACGAATTGGAAACTGACCAAATGGATCCATTTACCATTTGATCTTCAATCAAATCATTTTTCTGAATTGAAAGTTAATTCCAAAAAATGACATTTAAAAAAAAATAGAAAAATGCTATTGTGTAACAGTTCTGCAACTGTGCAATTTGTTAAAAGCATATAACATTTTAAACCACAAGATGGTGCCATTGTATGCTTAAAAACTGGAGAAGATATAACCAAGCTATCAAATACTTCTAGAATCCTGCACCCCCTGCCCAAAATTTTGCGGTATCTGTTAGTCCATAGTTATTTTATTTCTAGAAGAAGTTTAAATATATTTAGCCACTCCATCTCAAATGCTTGGATGCAGCTAATTCCATCAATCAGAGCCAAGGTATTGGAGGGGGGTCCCAACAGGCCTGATCAGTCTATTATTATATTAGCCTTTCCTCAGATAATTCATTTTTTTCCAAACTCACAAATGAAACATTTCCATCACATCACCTTTAAAATTAGGAACAGGTAATGCTGTGTTATTTGCACTCCTGTTTCTTTACTTTTGTTGCTGTTCTTGCCCACTCTGTGATGTATCATTTTCATATCTTTTGAAAGCTTCCTGAATTATAGTCTGATGTAAACCAGTAAAATCACATTTTCAGACTTTATAAAATAACAAACGATGTTATGCCTTCATTGGGAGAAGGGAAAACCTCCAAGTTACAGCATCTCTGCATTTTTCAAGCCCAAATAGCAAATCAGCAAAACAATTAACTTACATTATACAGGAAAAAAACAAAATTCAGTAGAAGAGGCGTCCTGGTTATCCTTCTCTTCCCTATTCTCCATTGAAGACAGCCAGTCCTTTCAGTAATTTTTGGATTAGAAAAAGGAACATTGACATTGTGGGAAAACCTCCTGAATGCCCAGTTAACCAGTTTTCTCTGGCAGTCAAAACTGAAATAATCCCAGTGGCACAGAGCCCTGTAGCTGGATAGAAGAGGCAATCCTTCAGTGAGCCAGTTGCATACAATTCTCTCAGGGCCCTCTTCTATGTGACATAAAACATGCACTCAGAAGAGGACTTAATGCAGTTGCTGAGGAAAAATACTAGTTTCCTTCCAGGTCGCCTTGATCCAGCTTCAGCCTCCTTCAGCAGCAGACCAGCCTGAAGATGGAGTTCTGATGTGAGGGCATATACATTTTTAACCCAAGCATTCATGGCTGGCTAAAGGCTTTCTTAATGGTCATCTTTGTTCCTGAAATAGTATTTGTTTGATAATGTGGGGAAAATATTTGGTAATATGTGTATCGTATCAGGTTTGCAATTCTAGTTATTCTATTGATGTTGTATTAAAATACCTGCAGGTACATTCCAGAATCTCCTCGCTGGCTACTCTCTCAAGGAAGGATTCAAGAAGCAGAAGATATCATTCGTAAAGCTGCAGAAATGAACAATGTTGAAGCCCCCGAAGTAATATTTGATCTTGCTGAGGTAACTATGTATATTGAATCTCTGAATAATTTATTGCTATGCTCCTACGCTTGTAGAAAAATACATGAATTAAAATACTCTGTCCTATAAGTCCAAAGCCTTCCAGAACCTTTTCATGAAATTGCTGGTTGTTGATTTTATAACATGATCCTGGGATATGATTCTAAAATAGTTACTTCTTATGTGAAAATTATGCTATGCCATTTGTTATAATTTTGCAGCAGTTTACTTAACATACTGTATTTTTCAAATAAGTAATGTTTGCAGGTTATCTGCTTACAAGCCAGCAGTTGTTCTTTGATTCTCATATGCATGTATTATTTTATATAGCTGCAAGATTTGAATTCTCAAGTTCAGCAGTCCTGCAGTATTTTGGACCTAGTGAGAACCCAAAATATACGAACAATCACAATCATGTGTGTGATTCTATGGTAAGCAACTGATAAATCGATGCCTAGAAAATGTCCACATTTTCAAAGTCCAGAAACCAGATTTCAAGAAGTCAATGTTTTGGAATTATTTTATTTACTTGCAGATAAATAAAGGCATGGGGCACTTTTTTAAAAACTTGCTCATGGAAATCTATGTATCAGTCTAAATCTTAAGTTTTACTAGCCCAAATACCATTGTTTTTGAAAATCAGCTTTCAAAATATTACCCACTCTAGAGATTTCATATCTGTCTACTTAATATGACTGTGTCAGTCTCAGATAATTTCCTGGTTGAAGTGTTTCCAGGAGCAAGTTTAAATTCTCCATGTGCAAATTATTATATCAGTCTGTCTTGATTAGCTAATTATGGGTATTCTGAATGACTTGGAACTTGAGAGAATACTAAAGCACTTATTCTGTCACTTTTTACAGTTGCAACATTTCAGCATGTAAATTGTAAATGTGGCTGGCATCTAGAAATCACCTTTCTCTGTTGTTCATGTAATGCCCACAGCCTTCCATTTTCTACCTCAGCTGACATTTAGGCTAAGGATTCCTTGTAGATATGGATCTATGTGTAATTACTGTTTATTTATTTATGCTGACTTATGACTGTAATAAGGAATGATTTATATTAACAGGCACACATGCACACAAACATGCCCCAATTTATGTCATCTTTCTTCCTTAGCAAAAGTTATACATGTCCAGTACTCTGTTGTGTACTCATCTTGGATTTCTATGCATGACAAAAGGAAAAACATACTTTCCTATTCTGTATTAATGGAGCACAGCCCTGGAAAGAAATTTTAATAATATTTAGTCTGAAATTTACTGGCAATTGTTTTGCCAATTATAAAAAACGCTATCAGCAGTTTAAAGTAAAAGAATACAAGTGCATAAATGGAAAATTGCCTCATAGTGTGTACGGTAATTTAATACTCTGTCATTCCAACACTAGTAGAGATGCAGGTAGTTCTCACTTAACAGCCACAATTGGGACTGACAATTCAATCACTAAGTGATGCAGTCATTAGCAAAACATCACATCACCACAACAAACTTACAACCTCTCTTCCCCTGTGATCATTCATAGCAATAGTATAGCAATAGTATTTGATTTATATACCGCTTATCAGGGCTTTTAACCCTCCCTAAGCGGTTTACAGAGTCAGCCTATTGCCCCCAGCAATCTGGGTCCTCATTTTACCCACCTTGGAAGGATGGAAGGCTGAGTCAACCTTGAGCCTGGTGAGATATGAACTGCCTAATTGCAGGCACCTGGCAGCTGAGTACTACATACTGCACTCTACCCGCTGCACCACCACGGCTCTTAGCAATGCTCCATCATGTGGGCATGACTTGCAATTTGGACTCCGACTGGGTGGTCCCTGGGGGGGGTGACGGAGGCTAGTCTTGAGGATGTGATCTGGGAGGAGTTTGATCCTGTGACTCCCAATGATGTGGGCAGGATTGTTGGGAAGCTCAGTGCTGCTACATGTTTATTGGACCCGTGTCCCTCCTGGCTGGTTTCGGCCTCCCGGGAGGTTACACGAGGCTGGCTCCAGGAGATTATTAACGCTTCTCTGAGTGAGGGGTTCTTTCCCTCTGCCTTGAAGGAGGCGGTGGTGAGACCCCTACTCAAGAAGCCGAGCCTGGACCCAGCTATATTAAATAACTATCATCCTGTCTCCAACCTTCTCTTTGTGGCAAAGATTGTAGAGTGTGGTGGCCTGTCAGCTCCCTCAGATCCTGGATTAAGCAACGTATCTAGATCCGTTTCAATCAGGTTTCAGGCCCGGTTACAGCACAGAAACAGCATTGGTCACATTGGTGGATGATCTCTGGAGGGCTCGTGACAGGGTTTGTTCCTCTGTCCTGGTCCTATTAGATCTCTCTGTGGCTTTTGATACCATTGACCAGGGTATCCTACTGCAGCGACTTGGGGGCTTGGGAGTGGGAGGCACCGTCCTGCGGTGGTTCTCTTCCTACCTCTCGGGCTGTTTGCAGTTTGTGCTGGCAGGAGGGCAGAGGTCAACTCTGAGGCTGCTCACTTGTGGGGTGCCCCAGGGGTCAGTTCTCTCGCCTCTCCTATTCAACATTTATATGAAGCCGCTGGGTGAGATCATCCGTGGTTTCGGGGTGCGGTATCATCTGTATGCTGATGATACCCAACTGTACATCTCCACCCCGAACCAGCCCAATGATGCCCTTGATATGATATCTCGGTGCCTGGAGGCCATTTGGATCTGGATGGGGACGAACAGGCTCAGTCTCAACCCTTCCAAGACTGAGTGGCTGTGGTTTCCGGCAGCCCAGTTTGGTCAATTTTTACCATCACTGATGATTGGGGCTGAGATCTTGACCCCCTCAGAGAGGGCTCACAACTTGGGTGTCCTCCTGGACACGCGGCTGTCTTTAGAGGACCATCTCTCAGCCGTCGCCAGGGGGTCTTTTCATCAGGTATGCCTGATTTACCAGTTGTGCCCCTTTCTGGACCGGGATGCCTTACGTACGGTCACTCACGCCCTCGTCACTTCCTGGTTAGACTTCTGCAATGCTCTCTACATGGGGCTCCCCTTGAAGAGCATCTGAAGACTCCAACTGGTTCAGAATGCGGTCGTGTGGGTTATTTATGGGATGCCTCGGCATTCCCATGTGACACCTCTCCTGCGCAACTTGCATTGGCTGCCGGTGGTCTTCCGGGTGCGATTCAAGGTTATAGTCATGATCTTTAAAGCACTCCATGGCTTAGGTCCAGGGTATTTGCAAGACCACCTTCTGCCAGTGACAACCTCCCACCGACCAGTACAGTCCCACAGAGTCTGCCTCTTCAGGGTGCCATCAGCCAAACAGTGTCGGCTGGCGACTCTCAGGGAGGGGGCCTTCTCTGTGGCAGCCCCTGCCCTCTGGAATGAGCTGCCCTTAGAGATCCAGATTGTCCCCAGTCTGAGAGCCTTCTGCCGCGCACTTAAAATATGATTTTTCCAGCAAGCTGGTCTATCCCCATGAAGAGGAAATTTTATTTTAATTTTAACTGGGATAATGGGTTTTAAATACTTTTAAATTTTATTTATCTATTGGGCTAAAATTTTGGTTTAATTTATATTTTAATTTTGTATTGCATGTTTTTATTGCCCTGTAAACCGCCCTGAGTCCCTCGGGAGAAGGGCGGTATATAAACCGAATAAATAAATAAATAAATAAATTTCACTGTTGGTTTCTCCATTGACTCTGCTTTTTGGAAGCTGGCTGTGAAGTGCACAAAGGTAATTTGTGTGGCCATAGGACACTGCAACAATCATAAATGCCCACTGGTTGCAAAGTCTACTTGTGTAGCACAGGTCAAGTCCCATGCAGAATAGTGTCATTGCCCCTATATGTTTATTATCACCTAGATCTGTCTTTCAGGATGGTGATTTCCATAGGCTACTTTGGAATCTCTCTGGATACCCCTAACTTGCATGGAGACATCTACCTCAATTGTTTCCTTTCAGCAGTAATTGAAGTCCCAGCTTATACTATCTCTTGGCTGCTCCTTCAGCATCTGCCGCGGCGTTATTCAATGGCAGGAGTCTTGTTCTTAGGAGGCTGTGTTCTTCTTTTCATTCAGTTCGTGCCTACACGTAAGACTGCTTTCCTTGCCACTTTATAAGTATAATCCATGGGGATAGCCAACTAAGTTAGTTTTTTTTTAAAGCATATTCCATAATAATGCTATGATACACAGAGATATGTTGCAGATCTATTTCATTTTGTGTTCATTTTGTTTTCCCAGTGATATAAAAAAAAGATGTGCTATAATTCTCAGAGGTGGTAACCTACCGGTTCTCTCCGGTTCCCGAGAACCGGTAGGGCCGATTCAGCGTGGTTCGCCAAACTGGCAAAATCCACCCCTGGCTGGCCCCGCCCACCAGCCCCGGCCCCACCCGATTTTTGCAGCTCTGCTGATTCACGGAGCAGAATTAGCAGCCCTGCGATCAGCAGAGCTCGGCTTCTGAAGTCGAGGGAACAGCTGTTTCTGCATTCCCTTGGCTTCAAAAGCCGCGGGCTTGCTGGCTTTCTTCTCTCTCCCCACCTCCGTTCGGTTGTGGGCTGCAGATGGAGAAGGCGCCAGTAAGTGCTTCCTCCACCCGCAACTCACAACTGATTGGGGCGGGGGGCGGCGGGGAGAAGAAAGCCGGCTTGACTTGTGCATGTGAGCGGCTTTTTTTTGGGGAGCTCGCCCGACGTTTATTTCTGTAGAAATAAACGTCGGGCAAGCTCCAAAAAACAAACAACCGTTCGCGTGCATAAGTCAAGCTGGCTTTATTTTCTCCCACCCCCACCCCCCTCGCGATCGGTTGTGAGCTGCAGGTGGAGGAAGCGCTTACTGACGCCTTCTCCATCCACAGTCCACAACCGAATGGAGGCGGGCGGGAAAGAGAAGAAAGCCGGCTTTACTTACCAGGCTTCTGTGCATGCGCAGAAGCTGGAGGGGGGCAGGGCGGGGCGTGCATGCGTGCCCCCCAACCCCCAAATTAGTGAGCCGGTGGTGGGATTTTTTGAATCCCACCACTGATAATTCTGGATTTTTATTGATTTGTTCTTTACTGTAGTGCCAATTGAACACTAATATGTTAGTTTTTCATTTGATGTACCACTTCAGAATTAGAAAAAAATTAGAAAATCCGTAGATGTATCTGGTAAACTAGGTTCTTGCCTGAAGCAGAACAAAATAGTTAATATAACCATAAGGTTATAATAAAATACAGGTGTTCCTCATTAACTGTCAACAGTTCGGACTGATAACCCCATTACTAAGCTAAATGATCATTAAGTAGAAAATCACATGACTGTGACTGTGCTTTCCTTCTCCCCATCCCCCCACCCTTTGGAATGACCTCCCACCCTGCCCACAGTGCTGAGATAGTTGGCTCAAACCTAATTAGTTTCTGGCTTAAATCTAATCAGGCTCCTAATCACTTCCCCGCCCTTTGGATTGCTCACTTGGGCACTGGGACAATTAGCAACAAGGGAAATTTTAATGTTTGTATTTACATTCATTGGAGAAAAAGAGATTATAAGAAAGTAAGCAAGCACATGGTGGAAAATACACATGGAAAGCAATTTCAGGCACACTGCAAACAGCCAGTTTTTCCTCACTGTGCCAGCTTTCTCTGTTGTAATCCTTTTCTCTCCAATCTCTGCTCTGCAGTGGAGGGGGAAAAGAACAACAGGTCAGGGTGTACTGACTTACAGCATTCATGTGATTTTGGCAATCAGTTTACTTAGGGACAGCACCATCATAATTTT
Source organism: Mimophis mahfalensis (assembly GCA_032468015.1). Lineage (NCBI taxonomy): Eukaryota > Metazoa > Chordata > Lepidosauria > Squamata > Mimophis > Mimophis mahfalensis. The sequence goes on from JANHFR010004544.1 coordinate 21,021, forward strand.
GAACAGTTGCTGAACGAGGCACTTGGTAAGGATTATCTATAAATAAAGAAGAGAAAAAAGGCAGGCAATTGTTTTGTTATTTTACTGGCAGTTTTAATTTCATTCTGTTTGGCTCTTGCTTATAGACCTCAGTGTTCTGTCCATCATCCTCGTGATGATTGGAAAATTTGGGATCACAGCCTCCTTCTCAATGGTTTATGTGTACACTGCTGAGCTGTACCCAACTATTGTGAGAAACATGGGAATTGGAGCCAGTTCAATGGCCTCCAGAATTGGTAGCATCCTCTCGCCTTATTTTGTGTATCTTGGTAAGTTGCCTATTTTCTGCTAACTCAAGATTCTATGTCCTGCTTTTTAATATTACAGCCAACGCTCACTGGTTTCTGATGTATATGCTTATAACATGTTGCTGCTTGGAAAGATGTATAGAGATGGAGAAGCTGATCTCCCTTTCTAATCTTCATTCTGAGGAAGTCATGATTATCTTCCAGATCAGATCCCAATAAATCTATAAGATATATCTCAAAGTCCCAATATTAGGAAATGTAAATTGTTAAGCAATTTAAGATGAATAACTCATTGCTACTTGTCCTTTCTACTAGGTGTCTATGATAGATTTCTTCCCTACATCTTAATGGGAAGTTTAACAGTGCTTGCAGGAATCCTGACCTTGTTTCTCCCGGAAAGTTATGGCACTCCTCTCCCGGACACTATTGAACAGATGCTAAGAGTTAAAGGGTAAGGATGTTGCAGAGTAGAATTAAGCAGAAATCCCAGCTAATATTGCAGCAGATCATTTTGGAAAAGCATTTGAAATTTATTACAGAAAAGCATGGTTTAGGTCTAAGTAGGTCTAAGTTGGTGGAGACCTTGGTGGAGCAGGCTGCAAGGACTTAGCCTAGCAAGCCAGCTGCCTGTAATTAGGCATGTTCGAA
>JANHFR010004546.1:33327-43467 GCA_032468015.1 Mimophis mahfalensis
TCTGTTCTGTTCTGTTCTGTTCTGTTCTGTTCTGTTCTGTTCTGTTCTGTTCTGTTCTGTTCTATTCTATTCTATTCAGCAGGAGAAAATATACCTTTGGAATGTTTGCTTTCAGTATAACTCTTAAAGCAACAGGAACACAAGTTGAGGAAGGAATGTCTATGGATCTCTTAGTATGTGTCAAGTCTCTGAAAGTACCAAAAACCTGTTTTAAGACTTCTTGTTGTTTAGAATTTTAAGCAAAGACAAGCTCTTTTGTATAACAAAATATGCTTCTCAAGGCCCCCTTTTCTACATACCCCTGAAAGATAAGGAACTTTTTCTTCCCTCACAGAATTTTTTCTGAGTCAAATATTAATTGAAGCTTGTTTGTCCACATTGCTGATTGATTTTAATTGGTCGCTTTTCCAAAGGAAACAGTTTTGCTTTCAGGTCTGTCACAACTCATTTGTCATAGGAAACAGGCTCCAATCTTAGCATTCTCATTGACATTCAGTAAGAAAAATAAATCAAAGTTGTTGGACGTGTATTCTGAATTTGACTGAAATATAAAGCATTGCACAGTCCTTACTCTTGGTGTTATATAATTTTTCTTGAAGAAGCTCCTGGAAATCACTCTTTGGGAAAAGTTTATTTAGCAGATTATTTTTTCTCGATGGCAGTAGCAAGTGTAACAATATTTTGGGCTTGTTTCAGTAACGGCATGTCTATCATGCTGCCATGGAACGTGAAGGCACCCTGTGAAGAAAAAAAGAATATTTTCAAAAGAGATCTTGGGAAAATAAAATTTTAGGCTACAGTTAGTCATAATACTTCGTTTGTTATCCAAGAATAAATACATCACACATGAATCAGAGATATCTTCTATCTGTGTTAGAAAGAGCCCAGGGATACAATAATAAATTTTAAAAAAAGAAAAAAAGAAATGCAAAACAAAAATGTAAGAAAAATGAGCCAAAAGCTAAAATACATTAATTGGGAAAGAAAAGGAGCTTTGGTTTGGTTTGCTTGCTTCTTAACCCATACCAGAGGAAGGAGCCGTCCTCAGTTGTAGCAGCATTTGGCTGGTCTTGGTTGGGCTCGGTCTTGAAAGGGAACTCAGAAAATACCAGGACTGTGAAGTAGAATGTGAACTTTGAAAAAAAAAGGCCCTGAAGACAATTGCCAACTACTTCTATGTTGCTGCTGAAAAAGCAACATGTGTATGTCCTTGTTATCAGGAATCAAGCTCAAACTAGAGAAATATTAACTTTTTTCTCTAAGACAAACCATTCTTCCTCTCTGCTCCCTGGAAAGACATAGGAAGACATAAACTGAGCTGCATGAATGATAGTAAGGTAAAAGTAAAGTTTCCCCACACATGCATGCTAGTTTCTGGCTCTAGAGGTGGTGCTCATCTCCGTTTCTAAGCTGAAGAGCTAGCGCTGTCCAAAGATGTCCCTGTGGTCATGTGGCCGCCATGACTAAATGCCAAACGCGCACAGAACTCTGTTACCTGCCTGCCAAAGTGGTCCCTATTTTTCTACTTGGATTTTTAACTTGCTTTCAAACTGCTAGGTTGGCAGAAGCTGGGACAAGGAACTGGAGCTCACTCTGTTATGCGGCACTAGGGATTCGAACCGCTGAACTGCTGACCTGACTGACAAGCTCAGTGTCTTGGTGACTGAGCCACTGCATCCCGTTATGAATGGCAGTAGTAATGTACTATTGAGGAGAGTGAGCCCAGCAATTCATTTTGCACTTATAACAATCTTGCCGGGTTGTTTGACACTATAATACTGGTATCTACAAGGAATGTTTTCTTTTGCTAATCACAGTGTTGAGTAAGCAGTATTACTATAAAACCAGGGGTGGGATTCAGCCAGTCTGGGCAAACTGGATGTTACATCTGGTTTGCCAAACCAGTAGTTAGAATGACTAGCTGGCCCCACCCACCCTGCCTCTCCCCTCCCAGGAGTCTCCATGTGGCCTATTTTGGATCCCAGGTAAGTGCAGGGACCATGGAGAGGCTTGGGGACGGCGAAAAATGGGCCTCCCAGAAGTCATGAAATGGGCCTGTTTCCGGCCTCCAGAGGACCTGTGGAGCCTGGGGAAGACCGTTTTCGCCTTCCCAGAGGTTCGTGGAAAGCCTCTGGAGCCTGGGGAGGGAGAAAAACGGGCCTCCTGGAATTCACAATATGGGCCCATTTCCGGTCTCCGGAGGACCTCTGGAGCCCCGGGGAGGCCTTTTTCACCCTCCCAGAGGCTCAAGGAAAGCTTCTGGAGCCTGGGGAGAGTGAAAATGACCCCTCCCTCCATGGTGCAGGAGGCTGACTAGGCCACGCCCACCATGGCCACACCCACCCACAACCAGGCAGAGAACTGGTTGCTGAATTTTTTGAATCCCACCCCTGGATGGGAGACACCCAGCAATGTTAGGACTGGTGGCTAGCGTGGAAGCTCAATTAAAAGATCAGAGCAGTTCTATATTGTCTCCATCCAGGAAAACCACATTGATGGATCTTCAAGGTTCCCAAGATCATGGACAACATGTAACAATATGCATATTTATTTACCAAGACATAATCCCATTGATTTACCTGTTTGTTAAAATATCATACAATCATTTTGTATTTCTTACTTCTTTGAAATATTTTAGGCTGTTTTATTCATAGTGCTTGGAGTAGCCTAACATAGAATAGAATAGAAATTCACTGTTTCAAATTCAATTATTCAGTGTGTCTTCTTTCAACTGAGTTAAATCTACATATTTTCTTTCACTATTACATGTTCAGGAACCTTTATGGATTTGGCATCTTGATCCTGTTTTTATTAGTAGTCAGTGTTCCATTACTGCAGTCCTGTGATTCAGTTATACATTAGTCAGGGTGTAGAAGAAATAAAAAGTCCACTTCTGTATGGCAACTAAACAGATTAACAAAAATAGACTTCAAGACTATGAGTCTCTTGGACCACCCCTGCATGGTGATGTGAGATTTGAAGAAAGTAGTAGTATCTCTGATCCCTAAGTGAACTGTGTCAAGTTAAAAAATCAGGTGTTCTACAGTATTGACACTTGTGCAAGTCATGGGTTAAGCGGTGGTACATCTAAGGGAGTCACATGCAAATCCCACCATTTATTTATTTATTAAATTTATTTGCTGCTTATCTTGCCATGGGGCTACTCTAGGTTGCCCACAACAATGAAAAGGAAGAAATGAAAAGAGTGTAAACAGAACAAAGTAAAATACTGTAATAGAACAATAAAATAAATGAAAAAGAACACACAGAGAATACATCAATATGATAAAAAAAGATGGATGGGTGAAAAACAGACAGCAAGAGGGGAGGTGGAATCTGCCATCAATCCAGCAGCCACCTTCACTGTGGAACTCCCCCATCTCAACCCCAAGCCAACAGGCAGAGCCAGGTCTTCAGGCTCTTGTGAAAGGATATGAAATGGGGGCAAATCTTACTTTAGTGGGTTGGATGTTCCAAAGAATACTTATTTTATTTAATTTTTTTTCCAGAAAAAAAATTAGCTGAATAGCAATAGCACTTAGACTTATATACCTCTTCACAGGACTTTCCAGCCCTCTCTAATCGGTTTACAGAGTCAGCATATTGCTTCCAACAATCTGGTTCCTCATTTTACTGACCTCGGAAGGATGGAAGGCTTAGTTAACCTTGAGCCTGGTGGGATTTGAACTGCCAAATTGCAGGCAGCCGGCAGAAGTAGCCTGCAGTACTGCATTCCAACCACTGCACCATCACGGCTTTTGGTGTGAATGTTCTGATAATGGCTTGCTGGATTCACAACTCCCAATTATAGCAAGCCATTATCAGGACATTCAGTTAATATTTTTTCTGAAAAAATAAATAAATAAATAAAAAGACAAGGGGGGTTTCCTTGCCTTATAACAGAAAGTTGGTACTATTTTATAATGCCTTGGAAACACCACATTGGAATACTGCATCCAGTTTTGGGTGCCATGATATAAAAAAAGAAGTTGAGATTCTAGAAAGTGTACAGAGAAGAGCAACAAAGATGATTAGGAGACTGGAGGCTAAAACATATGAAGAACAGTTCCAGGAATTCGGCATGTCTAGTTTAATGAAAAGAAGGGCTAGGAGTGACAAAAGCAATATTTGGAAATATTTGTTCCAATATTTGAGGGGCTTCCCCAAAGAAGAGGTCAACCTATTCTCCAAAGCAGCTGAAGGTAGGACAAAGAAGCAATGGATGGAAACTAATCAAGGAAAGAAGCAACGTAGAAGTAAGAAATTTCCTGACAGAACAGTTAACAGCGGAACAACTTGCCTTCCAGAAGTAGGGTTTCCTGCCGGAGCAGGGCATTGGACTAGAACAGGGGTGTCAAACTCAAGGCCCATGGACTGGATTCAGCCCACATGTCCTTAGATCTGGCCCATGGGCCCCCCTGGAAACAGCAAAGGACCAGCCCTAGGTGTCTCTGCCAGTGAAAAGGGAGTTTGGGAGGGCTATGTGCAGTCTCCTGGCTCTGTTTTGGGCTGTGATGGCCTCCTGCAACCCTCTGCCAGTGAGAATGGAGCTTGGGAGCTCCCTTTTTGTCAGTAGAAGGCTGCAGGAGGCCATCGTGGCCCAATATGGAGCCTTGATGAGTGACACTGAGCTGGCCACGTCCATCCTGGCCACTCACCCCCGGCCCTTTGAGGTCAGACACAACCCTTATGCATCCCTCAATGAAATAGAGTTTGACACCCCTGGACTCCAAGGTCCCCCTTCTACTTTTTATTCTGTTATTGTGTTAAAGTGTATGAAGATGCCATCAAAAAGATAGTTCAGCTTTGTTCCACCTGGTTCTGAAATCCCCCTGCTCAGGCAGGAACCCCATACCATTTCAGCCAAATGGCTGTCCAATCTCTTCTTAAAAACCTGCAGTGTTGGAGCACCCACAACTTCTGATACCACAGACTCTATATATATATATATTCTAAATTAAATATTTAATTCAGTTCTTGCTAAATAAAAAAATAACATGACATGTAAAAATGCTTATTTCAGTTAACATTTCCAACAGTATTCTATCCTAATCCTCTTAATATTGCTTTTCTTAGTATCGTCTGTTCGAAAGAAGAAAGGGTGAATTCTGAGAAATTTAATACTTCAAAATAAGCACAACTGAAATAAATTGAAATTACTTCTGAGTAAACAAATTTAAGATTTTTTTTTTGGTCATAGAGTTGTATTGTACTTTCTTAAATACCATGGTGAAGCTGCAGGATATGGCAATTCATGGAGATATCATTGCTAAAGAAATAAGCAAGCCGGGAAGGATGTGAAGGAAGTAAAATTAAATTGGCAATAAGTCAGATGTCTTTCTTTCTTCATGTCTCTTACCTGAATGGGGTAAAATGAATAATTTTCAGCCAAGCTTTAGCGGTAGCTGGTTTAATGCTAGCAAAATCCCTGCCAAATACAGTGAAACAAAATGTGGGAATGTTGCCACTTCAATAAGTTGAAATGGTATTTAGGCGGTACGGCTTTCCTTCGGATGCTCTTGGTATACTGTACCCCAAAAAGATCATATGGCCAGAACATTAGCTCTTTTGCTCTGCCCTGTTCTGGAGAAGAAAGAAGGCAGCTGAGCCCCATTATATCTGGAACCCCAAGTGGAGTGGGGAAACACCAGGTAAGATGTGGAAGGTGTGGCTTTGTGGCCTTCTTGCTACAAGGTCTTCTTGCATCCTGTCATGCTCTGTGGCGGAGTGTGATGTTGTGAGTTGGATCTGAAGGACAGAATTTTTCAACGTTCTGCCCATCTTTTCATACCTGAAAATTTGATGGGGGCAGGATAGATCAAACCACATCTGTTATCAAAATGTGATTGTTTTCATACGCTATCTTTGTATAAGCTGGGAAGGATGTCTCAGATATGCCTAAGTACTCAAGAGAAAGGCTTTGGTGATTTAGTGATAGATCAGATGCTACTTATGACTGAGGTCTTAGTTTCTAAGCCAGAGAAAAAGATTCAAATGCCAAACACCTCTCTCTAGGAAGTTTTCTGCCAATGAATAAACAAGGCTTGCTGCCTTTGAGCTACATGCAGTAATCATTCCTGTTATGCTTAGTGGTGGGAGTGATGGCAATTGTAGTCCATAGTTTCTGGAGAGAAGCTAAGCTCGGATAGTTGATAAAGGTAATCTGTGATGAGGGGAAACCATTAGCTTGAGTTAGTAGAGGCAGCTTGAGGTTACACTTTGGTGACCAGGGGCTGAATGAACAATTAGGCTAAGTACTCTACAGAAATACTCCCCGAGCCAATTAAAGCTTCAGTTGCCTGGTATTTGTTAGTGTGAAAAATATTCCATTCTTGATCAGTGCTTATCAGAATGCAGTGTCTTCCATAGAGAGGAAACTCCACAGGTTCTAGAAGCATCTAGTCAACCTTGGCTGATCTCATGGCTTCTCAGTGGCTTCGACCTGGTTACAACTTAGAAGAGAGATCGTTGGAGAATTTCAAAACTGTAAGGAAGTTTTTTAAAAATCATTTCTGAAGGAAAAACACTGCACAGCAGACTGCGTGAATAGTCATTCCGTGTTAAATCTTATTCCTTGAAGGGATAAAGAAATGGTCTTAAAAATTGATAATTTGATAATCTGCATAACATTTTCAAAGTACATATTTCCCAAACATGGCCCAAGGCCTAATTGTAGTGAAAATTATTTGCATTGGAGTAATTAGTTCAGGCAGTTACAGTTTACAAACTGAAGCCACATCTTGAGCTTCTTAATCCTAATGCCCCACCTCATTCTACTGTTATTTCCTTCTCACTCAAGTTCCTGAAGCCTCATATTTTCCCTTTCTAGTTAAAAATATTGGCTCCACATTCAAGTTTATCATACCCCCAGCACATTCTTGTGCACAAATACCCTTAATTTGAGGAAATGTTTTGAAAGATTCCATTATTAGACAAGAAGTATTTGTTTTCCTTTCATTATATTCCCTCTTAATTTTTCAGATCCCCATTAGGCTACTTTAAATCTGTGATGATTCAGAAAACAATGTTGAAATAGTCGTGTATAACATATGTTCAAAATGTCTGTTTCTTCTTAGGAAAGCAAAATATACATATGCACATACCCCTTTACGTTTTTCCTTTCTCAGGGTTTCAAATAAACACCAGCTCAGCTGTAGAAACAAGAATGCATTTCCTATTTCAGACTGCACCGCATTCCTCTAGGGATATGCATGAAAATTTATGTTTTAATTATGCAGTTAAATGAAATTATTTCATTTTTAATAGCTCCAATTTGCTGTTGAAGTAAACACTTGGGCAACCTCTGACCCTTTGAAAATGTACCAGCAAAATTTATATAGGACCTGCTAAGATTATATTGCATATTAGGTGACTGATCCTGTAGCACTGTGCTGTAGATTATTTGTTAATATATATTCAGGCCTTAAGATAGGAATCCCTGGTGGAAATGTGACTGAAATCCACGTTTTTTCGATCAACCTTTGATCAATAGTTTATATCCAGAGATCTTTAACTTTACACTTAAAAGTCTTAGTTTAACCAAGAAAAAATGACTAATAAAGGTAATTCTGCATTATTTTACTAATTTGCAGAATTTATTTTGGGTCAACTGCAATGTATTTCCCATAACACTAAATAATTGGTTGATAGTCACAATTCTATTTGTACAGTTCCAAATATTTTCAAACAAATCTTGCAATCATGAGAACTGGTAACCTTAAATTTTCAGAAGGCTATATTCAGAGCATATAGTAATTTGCCCACTATTATGTCAATGTCTCTATAAAATAAAGTACTAGCATTATTATGCAAGATCGCATCAAACAGCTGTCAGAATGAATGATGCAGTTAAAAGATGTACAATGATGATAGACTGAAAGACTTCATTTTGGCATTTAGCTGTTTTATGCCTATAATGGTTATACACTAAGTGGCTCTTGGTACAACACATGAAACCTTTTACTTCCAGTGTCTTCCTCTTAACTAGTAAACAAGATATGTCTGTTTTCTGCTTAAATTACCAACAAATTATTCAAGATTAAATGCATTAACATTTATTTCAAAACTAACGCTGAAAGTTAATATTATTTTAAAAGGCTATAAAATAAAGATGGAAGCCTAATGCATTAATACCGTGCTACTTTGGAGCAAATGAATCACATTATACTTGCATTTTACTGTGAATTGGTTTGAGAATGTTGTAGAAAATGATAAAAGTTGTACAGATTTAAGTTTTTTAAATTGCAGTAGGTAGAATTATTGTATTATTTAAAACTCAAGAAACATGCAGTACAATGAATATATGCTCCTTTAGAATATGTTTTGAAAGAATTCTACTTACATATTTGATACGAACAAAAACTTAGCAAAAACATGTAACTGAAGAATCTCAGTTAAATGTTGATTAGTTCAGCTTTTTATAGGGAGTTGTATGAAGAAAAGATATATACCGTACTATTTAAATAAAATATGCCTTTATTACTTTTTGAATGGTTTTAACAGCATTTTTTAAAATAAAACAAAAATGTTTTGATTTTAGTGGATGTCTAAAAGTTCAAAACGATCACGTTAGAATCAGAATACCTTAGTTAAAATATTCTATCGTATTTCAGATTCCCTCAAAACAAATATTTCTGTATTCTCCAGATTATGACAAACAACGGGAACTGTTCGCTTTGTGTGAATATAAACTATTATTCAGTGGTAGCATCAACGGTAGCATCAAACTTAGTTTGCTAAGAATTTCCAATTAACAACAAGCTGTTATTTCAGAGGTTGAAGATTAGTAATTTATCGGACAGCAGACTAGTCATTCTAATCCTTTGTGTTTCATTTTTTTCCAGGCTTTCAGTTTTGATTAATGCACACACACATATATAATAAACATGTTCACATTTTTCTCTGCATGCAAGGCTTAACAGTATCAAACTAAAGTTCTGTTCCTGCTTCACTGAAATTTAAAGCTTTAGCTTAATAAAAAAAAAAAAGAAGAAACAAAGTGGACAAGCTGGCATTTTAATATTAGTGTGTGGCTTACAAAGAAAACAAGAGTAATATATTAATACAATTGAGCATAACACTCACAATTTCAGTTTAAGATATTTAGTTATCTATGTTAAAATGGAACATTTTGAAATGAGATTCCTTAAGTTGTGATAAAAATTGTGATGAAAATATCAGTGCCATCTCCATAAGTGAAAGGCAGTTCTTTGGGGAAATTAAGTAGTCAGATGTGGGTTGATTTTTCAAGAGTCAGATTTTTAAGACTTGTGCTTTATAATTTTGATTAAAGATTTCCAAGAAGCACAGCATTTTGCTTCAACCCACTGAATGACTCTAGGCTGTTACCGAAGTCAGTGCTAACCATCTCACTTTCTTTGATGAGGTCAGCATTTAATCCTAGAATGAATACCCCGTGCCATATTTATAAATATTCAATGTAAATAGCAGGTCACACAGAAGCTTCAATTTACACGACTACATTTTATAGGCAGTTGCAAAGCAGGTAAGAGAGACAAGATTCTCTGTAAAACATCTTTAACTATCTCTCCTTAATTGTAGATCATTTATCTCAGTTTATTTCAAAATCATCCTAAGTAAGTTGCAGTATTGAAGGGACCTGTAGCTAAAACATCTCTGGAATTACTAGATAATGTTTTATTTATGAGAATGCTAGTTATCCAGCTGCAAGGAAACTGGTGGTTTAAGCCATAGTTCCAGGAGAGTTTGGTATTAAAAATGTCCACATTTCAACAATACAAAAGGATATAAAAGGTCAACAGCTTATAAGTATTTTTTTAAAACAGAACCGAGGACATAAAAATCCAATTCCTGTTCTACACGCTGTATATTTTCATACCTCAGGATAGGGTTAATGGGCCTTATAAGAGACAGCCAGAAATCCATATGCACTTGTGGGGTTTTCTGTGTGGCTGTGTATGTGTATGCTTGGCTTTACTAAGAATATTGTATTTTGGCAATCAAATATTGGGTAAATTGCACCAAAAGGATCACACCTTTTCTTCTGCACTTCTGGATAACTTTGCTGGCTGGATAAGCATGTCAGATTTGGCTTTTTCTAAAAGAAGCATATTTAATTTCAACTCCTCCCCCCCAGTGGTAAACTACATTCTAGCAAAT
>JANHFR010004546.1:43943-59120 GCA_032468015.1 Mimophis mahfalensis
CAGGCGACCCCTAATTTAAGTGTTACTGGCACAAAGTGAAGACAGATTGTGCTTTATCACCACAATGTTTACATAGCAGAAACCCACAGAGCAGGCAACACGAGATTCAATGATGCACTAAATTAGGAACAATCATATATGAGTGCTACTATGCTGTCTTTAATATTAAAAGAACAGACAAAAAATAGGTTTTCATGTATTCTGACTTCACTTTGCAATAAAAGTGCCTCCACCTTCTCAGGAACTCTGTAGTTTGTGACTAGAAAAATAACTGGTACCTGCTATTTGGGCAGAACAGGCAATAAAAAAACCTAAAGCAACTGTGTATAATTAAATAATGCTCTTGAAATTAGTTGGTTATTTTGTAAGCTGCCCTATAAATTTGACTGAAAGACTGCAAAGAATCCCTCACTGTGAAGAAAGAAACACTGATTTTCAATTACCACTTTAACAAATATCTTAGTAAGATAAAACAAATATTTTAGTGGACTCTAACTGGAGGTTACATATCTAATCTACATTTATTTAAAAGATTAGAAATGCAATAATCTCAGGGAGATTGTTTTTATTTAAAGCCAAGATGACATCAATTTGGACACAATGCTGTTTCCCAACGTCAGCATCCTGAATAAAAATACTATTATTCAATGTATTCTATATATATGTTAGTGTATCTTTAAACAAGTTTATCTAACTTCCCTGAGGAACACTTGACACTGATTTTTATTTGAATCCACATTCTAAGTCTTGAAGAAAATGTTTTACCTTTCCTATATGCTGATGTTCTTCAAAAGCTGTAATCAGTTCCTGTGCCCACTTTATTTTTTCAAGGCTTGGAGAGAATTGTTCCTGGACAATGGCAACTTGATTAGGGTGGATCACCTGCTTACCTAAAACAAGATTAATAACCATAGAGTCAGCATTAACAAGCAGATGTTCTAGCAAAATATTGTAATTGCTAGTCTGCATGCATATGAATGTTTTATCAGTTTCCCATTACTATTATTATCGCCACTAGAACTACCACCACCACCACCACCACCATCTTAAAATTACCGGTAACTCCTTTTTGAAATTTAACCTGTTTGGCAAATTTTTATTCAAACCTGAATTTAAATTAATTCTGAAATTAACTTCTATACCTCGACATAAAGCATAGGATAATCCTTTATAATTCTAAATAAGTACACTGAAAATATTCCTCATGTAGTTATTATCAATACAGACTTATAGTTATTTATTTTATTTGTAGCTTGTTTCATATCAAAATGAAGACTTACAAATATTAGTCAGGGCCCATGCAAATATTCTCTTTCTTAATGAAATGATACAACATGGGTTATGTTTTATCTAATGTGACTGCCATTTTGTTCTTGCTTGGCCAGCCAAGAAAAACTACATAAATTTTAACTGAAAGTCCTCAACAAGTTAACATTTTACATTTTTTCTTCACAATTTTGTAATTACAATGTAGTGAGTGTTTCATTTAAAAAAAAAATATCTTCAGTATACAGTACTTGGAAATACTGAAAAATATTTGAAATATATTCCTTGAACAAGCAAAAAAAATAAAAATAATTAAATTATAACCATGTATTTTTCAGAAGTAATATTTTTTTCTTTATAAGGAATTCAATTTAGGACAAATTATTCACCAGGAAGAAATATATAATTCTTTCAGCATTTTGATTTTCAGTAGTATAGTGGTTAATTTTATCCACAGTATATAGTCATAATTTTATATGTAGAGTGTAGATTATTATTTATTTTATTTTAAAAATTCTAAGGGAAAAGAAAACTATTTTTAATGATTTGCTTTTACTTTAAAAAGATTTAGGGTAAATTTTGTCCACATATTCAGGAATTTATTAATATAAGATCTGTTTTATACTAAAGGTACCCTTTGGAAACCACAGCTTGCATTGTTTTTTTCAGATTTTAATTATGTTATCATTTATAATAGAGATATTTATAATGTGAGATTCAGCTGCTCCATAACTTTCTGTAGATTTATCTTCAGCTGTTCAAAGGCTACTTTGTAAAACAAATGAAAACAGTGTCCTGCTCAAATTTTGATTGTTCCAAATTAAGGTATTAGAAGTTATGTCACAAGAATGAACAACATACTTAGGTATTGGATTTGTACTCTATTATACTCATAAACAATTAAATTACAATTTCAGAATAGTTTTGCACAAATATTTCATGATGAAAGCCCCAATAAAATATATTTCAAAAGAGCACTGTATTTCAAAACAGTGATTTTTAATTGTTAAATTATCTTTTAAATTGAGACATTTTTTGTTTTGATAAAGGTGTGGATAGATTTAAAAATTATATATACATCAAAAGGTCTTCAATCTTTTAAGATCAGCAAAAATCTAAAAAGCTGCAATTGCATGTTATTGTTCCTTATATAGCCAAATACCTTATGGACTTAAGTGTCCAACAGAATTTGCTAGAGACAGTCATGACAAACAGACTTTATTGATCTTAAATCGTTTTCTGTTAATATGGTCAATTCTGAATTAAACCCAGATATAAATACCCTATACCCTAATATAAATCCCTGGGCTATAAAGATAAACAGTTATCAAACATGGCCTTAAAAACTACAATGCATTTCAGAGTGTTGATTAAATGTAATGGAAGCTATATACATTTGGGTCTTATATCTGTTTCATTGCTAGGGCAATCTAGGACAAAGACTAACATGGGATTTACACTTAATGCATACTATTATACAGTAAAAGATTTAAGGTAAAAGAAGGAATTTAATAACTTTTGGAGGAGTCACGCAGAATTACGAAACAAGTACTATGGGTCAGTGATCTCAGTTGTACCTTATATATTTGTATGAAATTCAAATTTTCATTTGTTAATGAATATGAAAAGAAAACTGGAAATCATGTTACATTTCCTTCACCACAGTAGTTCTGAAAAATTCATTATGAATGTTTTTCTTAAGAACGTTTTTAACTGGAATTAAAGAAATTGAAGAAATTTGACTTCCAGATGATGTATGGGGAGTTAGATGACCCTATGAGTGGCTCCATGAACACGGACAACAACACCATGAAATCAGTGGCCAGGAGCCAGGTTCCAGCTTGCAAAAATCTTTCAAAAAGAAGAATTTGTAGGATTGACCACTTGTGCCCCAGCAGAGCTGCTCCTCACAAGGAGACCTCCGGAATTGAGTTTCTTGGGGCAGATTGCAAGTTGAATAATGGCTTAGGAGTCAAGAGATTATCAGCATGGCTTTAACTAGTAAGCAGCCTTTACAGACATAATTTTACTAATTTACAATCTAAGAGAGAGATTTTGAACAGCAGAGAAGATCAAAAGCTCTCAGGACTCTTGGTGAGTTGTCTTCTTCTGGGAATGAGCAAGATTGTGATTCAGAAAGGTTTTAAATGGATAAAGGGATCTATAATATATTTTATATTCTGATGAAAATGCCTTTGAAAATAGCAAAATTAATTAGGCAGACTGGACCTTTGTGGGAAGAGAGATTATTTATTATTAAGGACGGTAGATGACTAGTGGTCAGCGCTACCCACTATGGAGGAATGACTAGTGAAATTGACAGATCTTGCTGAGATGGATAAAGTAGCATCTTTCATTAGAGAAAAGATAATATCCACATTTATTGGTGACTGGAAATGCTTATCGACTTGCACTTTTAGCTTTTTATGTTCCTTTTTTTATTTTTCACTTTTTCTTTCTAATTTCTTTTGTTGTAGTTCTTATTAGTATTTAAAACTTTTAATAAAAATATATTAAAAATGAAAACTATTAGAAATGATGGGTTCTGAAATTATATTAAATTTCAACTATTTTTTAAAATATGTATGTATATGCATACTTTTTACTACATTTAGGCAAAAAGTGTTGAGGGATGTATTCATGCATTAGTTCAATGATAACAGATTTTGTTTTAGATTCTTCCAATATTTTGATCATGAAATTATCATCTTAACTTTTTTGATACTCCCTCTCCTGTACACGCCATGGATCCTTCCTATCAAAGTCATTCTTAGCTGACATTATTGATAGCCATGGTAAAAACTATCATACTTTCTTGATAATATTGCTCCAAGTGTAGTTTTAAATACAAGAAGTCCTGTCAAGTAGACGCTAATATGCAAATTTGTTGTTTTCTGCTTTTTTATGTTTTCAGTGTAAAGTTAAAGAGGAAGCTAGAAGAAACAATGTTTTGAATTGTATGTTAGGTGAGAAAGTTAGATGATAGACAACCATCCCACGTCTGTGACAATATTTTCCAGAAATATTCCTGGTGGGCCAAACAGTTGAATCATATCCTCCTGTATCTGCTTCTGCATTCAAAAATATCCTGAAATGGTTTTATCAAACAAAGTAACGAAAGCTGAAAGCTAGGACTTTTTGAATCTGAAGAAAAATTGCAAGTTGGGTAAGAAACATTTCAGAATGAATTGGGGTTCTATATATTTTACATGAGGTCCATCACTCAGAGAAACCTCAAATGGAAAATAGCATGGAATTATGAAATTCTAGATTAGGCTCAATTTGCACTAGAAATCAACTATTGTCAACATCTTGCTCTCTGCTTACGTATGGAAATATGAAGCATACCATAATTATCTCAAGATTTCATATTTATCTTGAATGGGTAAAGTGTTTAGAAATCTGCAAAATCCACTGTGAAATTGACCAAATCTATACCTGCATATTAATACTTAGCCCAATCCTATACAGAACCCGATAGAATTGCTATTATATTTTAAAATGTAACCTTTATTTGTGGATAAAATAGTAAGCTGATACTTGGAGGTTCATGCTAAAAAATCTTGAGGGTAAGTTATTTGATTTTGATTCTGCAACATATGGCTGGTTGTTACCATAATCATTTCAAGGCTCTGAACCAAGAGTGGTAAAGTTGAGGTGGCCATCTTGAGAATGTATTATAAAGGATTGTGTAAAGGAATGTATTAGAACTTTAATATCATCTGGACCTGCCTGCCATTGGTATTAATTCCCCAGTTAGCTGTGTGCTATCAAGTTTAAAATTTATGGTACTTATATGGACAATGCTTGATATCTTGATCTGCCTTTAGTCACAACTTGTAGCTCTTCCAGGGACAGATCTGTAATTTCTTTGATTCCTCCATCATCTTTATTATCTGTTGCCTTCTCAAACTTGCCAGGCATAGTTGATTTTTCTAGTCCCTTATATATCAACTTGAATCACATGTCCAAAGTATGTGAATTTCTGCTTGCTGGTTCCTAATTCAAGAGAACTGCCAGTTTTCATTTGATGTGGAGTTTGTCTTGTATTCCATGGTACCTTCAGAAAATATCTCTAGATTGATAATTTGAAAGCATTTTCTTTCATTCTTTCTTAATGTGCAGCCTTTCATAGCTGGAAGCCACTGAGGAGATCAGTGCTTTAACTACCTTGTTCTTTGCTGTCAGGAATATCCTTGTTCATCATCTTTTCTTCAACAAAATTAGGTATCTTTTTCACTTCTTTGCTGTTAGGTTCAAGTGAACATATTAATTAGGTAGGCTGGTTGACACTAACAGCATTTGTAATATTATACCTTAAGTATGATTCTTCACCTTTTCTTTTTTCCTTTCATAATAAGTTTTTTAAATCTTGCATTCTCTTGGCTTAAACAATAATGTTACCTACCATATCTCTAATAGTTAGTGTTTGGGACTCTGATATAGATAACATCATTTCCAAGTTTGCAATTCATATTAGTGTCCTGAATTCTCACACACCATTGTGTGTGATAATTGTAAATTATTTTGTGTGTAATAATTGTAAATTATTTTGTGTGTAATAATTGTGTGTAAATTATTTTGTGTGTAATAATTGTAAATTAAATAGAATTGGGATAATACCCTTTTTTCATAATCTATAGTCTTGCATTGTGCAATGAAGCAAGATCTACTTCTTCACTGTATTCATTTCATCCATCTAGTGTATATTTTCTACAGTATTCACTTTCTGACCTTGTGCCTCTCTGCCTTTTTTGACACTTGATAGATCATTTGGCGTTATTCTCTTTCCACATTTGGTATTACTATTTTTTTCCCCTAAGATCCTAGGCTAAAAAATTTTGGTGTGAGGAATCAGTACAATAAGTCAGTAATTTGTACATTCCTTTTTTATTTCTCCCTTCTTCAGTTAGGTGTAAGCTCCAATTATTTCTAGTTTCTAGACTAGTGTATTTCCATATTGGTTGACAGAGAGCCTTTTCAAATACTCAGAATACTCTCTGTCTCAAATAAGCATATTTTTGTCATTATCATTTTGTACTTTAATTTATATAAGAGTTCAGTGCAGCCCTTTTACCTTCATTTGCTCCAACAGATCCCTACTGTAATTAATATTCTTTACTTCAGCTTTATGATTTCTCAGATTTTATTAAAAGTACCTCTCATGTTCCTCTTTCCTTCTGCTTGGTGATATTCTTGATCAAGGTATTTATTCTCTTTTCTTGCTTGACATTGACAGTTAGATGTTGATCTTCCTGTTCTCCAGTTTTTTCAGTTTTAAAGAAAGCTGTTGTTCTGTCCGCTATTGGGGATTTCCCCCACTTCAGTTTTGCCTATCTCTTCCAATTGTTTGCAAAGGTAAGTGTACTGAATTTTTTTTTTCTTCTGGCTGTATAATTCTCCGGCTTAATGCTTCTTGGCACCCTTATTTAGGTTTCCAAGTGACACAAATCATTCATCACCATTCAATCCATAGTATATACCTGGAACTTGTCTGAATGCTTCAGCCATGTTCTTACAGATATGCAACAATAAAAATGGTTTGTTGAAGTAAAGATCCTTTTGCTAGATGGGTTACATAATTTTCCTCTTCCCCTCACCTCCATATTTAACTTCACATTTCCCATTTGACCATGTTGACAATACCAACCTTATCTTCAGCTGAATTTTAAAACTGATAAACTCTTTCTTCTTTGAGAAAATGCTCGCATGATTAAAAATAATATGTTGATAACCCAGGCCATTGTGCTTGTAATTCATCTATTCACATACAGTACTGAATTAGGAAGAGTGTTTTATTCTTTAAGAATTCAATCCTGGCCATATACTGGTACCAGAACTCTTTAAAGTAGCTACCAAGCTTCCAAGTGGCCTTTCAAATAAGATAGGATATTATTTAGAAGATCTAACCTTCTTTTAACAATGAATAGACTCATTTTTATGAAATGGTTTGTCTGGTAAAAGGTTGTAATTTGGCTATAAGCAAATAGGATAAGGGAATAAGGTTTATAGGGTCAAGCTGAAATGCTTTAAACTGCATGAGGAAAATTCTTCAGCTGCTGTGTAATATCACAACAACAAGCAAAGCAAGCTGTAATGCAGCTGACCAAAATTTAATAATCTAATAATATCAATAACAAGTACTTATCAGGTGTTAAAAATATATACATTTTACTTCAGTAACAGCAAATACTAATGGTTGCATAAAAATGAAATTGAAAAAAAAAGTCATGATGAGCCACACCTTTTTTAAAATTCAGATTAGTTATCACTGAGGTAGTCTTGATCCAGATGAACAGCACTTTTTCCAGTTTTTCAAAGAAGGAAAAATAATTTGCTAAGCATATGTACATCCTTAGCTAACTGGGACTGATCTTGAAATGTTCAGAAATTCTGATTTTAATGGCGACCATCAGAGATTAGAAAGTTGGAGCACAAATTGGAAGGAGGTAATGAGAAACCACTTCTATGTTGTCAAGAAAACCAAAGAAGTCAAATTTAACTTGAGGGTGATTTTATCTTTTTGCTATAAAATAATACTAGCAAAAAAATCGAATCAAGTGAGTGGGCAACATGCACATATTTTGCAATTAAATCAATTCATTGGTTGATTCTTTTTGTAGATTCTTATTTAGAAGAATGGAAAACAAATCCATCTACAGTAGTTTGTATGACTATGAGTGTGTCTGTGTTTTTCAGGATAAGTATTCTCCATGCCACCTAGCAATTCAGGCAGTTCTTTCAGTGTAATTCCCCCAGAAGCCAGCAAGAAACCATGTCTGGATTCAGATCTTTTCATTTAAAACTGGCTTCTTATTAGATTAAGAACTCCCTGGTATTAAAACTTGCATATCTTCCATCTAAAGCAAATGAAACATATCACTGCAATGTTGGTGCTGTTATTTTTCAAAGCACATTAAAGGCTGCTTGTGTGAGCTAAGTAGCTGATTTTTTTTATCACGAAGCTGCAATCTTTGTTATGTGTCGCATCTCACAGGGGTGCTTGTATGATCTAGTGTACCAATCATGGGTGAAATGCCTAGGTTACAGTGGCTGGCTGTAAGAAGCTTGCTTGATTGTGCAGTCTTGCCAGTTCCCGTAGGTGTCATCAGGTGAACAGGCAATTACTGGGAAACAAGTCAGAATGCAGGACAGCAGCTCACAGAGAAGACTGACAAGAAAATAGCTATCAAAGCTGAATTAGCATATGGGGTGGGGGTGGGGGTTTCTCATATACTTCATACTAAAATGCTGGCTCTCAAGATTCCCCCCACCACCACTTATTCAATTGAATCTATAATAGCTATTTGTATATAGGGAAAAGTTTTGGTCAAATCAGCTAAAGACTTTTAAAACGTCTGACATTCAAAGTGCAGTGGGAACAATTTTTGAGCATAAATGTATGCCTGCAGTCTCGCTGAATGGGAAAACGGAATGTGCCCAGATTTTTGGCCAAGATTATGTCACGCCTGAATGGTAAGGGCAGGAGACTACGCATTGTTTATATTGTACTTTTGTTGATAAAAGAATGACACCAGGGTGTGATACGTTGAAAGAATTTTAAGGGCTTAATTTTTCCACCTTGAGTCTTTCATCTGCTGTTTTTACAAGCATAAATTCTGTAAAGTTTATAGTGTTTAGACTTCTTTGACCATCCACCAAGTAGGCTTAAGCTATGAGGCAAACTCTCCAGTATCGTATCTGGTCTAGGATTAAGAAGAAGATGAATGTATTTAAAATATTAACTAAAAGGCATACCAGTAAAACCCATTGAGGCACCCTCTTTTGATTGCTGACGTAGCCCCTCATCATCCTGGAAGTCTATATAGACAAGGTCTATGGCCTGCAAGCCAAAAGCCTTTGCTGTGACAATAATTTTTTGCCGTGCATAAAGAATGTCGTGAGTGTCTTTACTACTTGTTGAACCTGAAATGAAAGACATTGCGGAAAAAAATTTAATTCTCATATTACAAATGTTTATAACAGAGCTTTGGTTAAGAATAAATTTGCTTTTGATTTGCAAAAGAAAGACAGTAAGGGATTGTAATGTGATCACAATTTTTAAAGAAATGGTTGAAATAATATTATTCAACTCACAGGCACCTGGCTTTCTGCAAAAGTGAATTACTTCTTACGACGTCTTTTTTTAATAATATTCATCTAGTTTTGCTATCATCTATTTTTATTTGTTAAAGAGGCCCACTAGAAAGTTACGGATATAATAAAGCATACCCAACATTAAGAAAATATCCTTAAATATTGCTGAACTCATTTAATCCAGAGTAGTGCCACTAAATGCATCTACAGTTGCTTTTTTGGCATCATAAGGAAACCTTTTAGTTATATACATGATACTATACTAATTTCTCGTATAATTTATTCAAATTTAAATTTTTAACTTTTAAAACATTAAACTTTTAATGTTTATATTTAATACCTTAAGTGGAATATTTGAGATTTGTTTTGAAGTATTCACAAGAAATCTACTGAAATCTTATTATTCATCATTACATATTGAATTCCTTTCTTTTGGAAGGGCTGATTCTAAACTGTATTCATAAACACGTCAGACTAGAATGTGACTGTGTAGTCTGTGGCTTAGTGTGTGTGGAAGGTACCCAACATGACAAGTTTATAACTCAGTATGGATCTAGGAAATTGAGTTAATTCCCCAAGCTACAGTCAATTAAATATGGAATCCTGTGTTGTGGGAACATAATCCACGAGTTCTTATTAGGTAATACAGTTCACACTTAGGCACCTGTCATAAGTGAATACTGAAAAGAAAAACTGTTGACTTTGTTTACTTTTTGAAAAATGATAAACAGCATCTGAAGATACAGAGGCAATAAAAATAAATTATTTGCCCAGGGCCTTTTTGTTTAATCTGGTACCCTCCATATGTCTTGGTCTACAACTCTTGCATCCCCAGGCAGCAAGCACATATGTTAAAATGCGTGCAATAAGATAGACATGCAAATAAAGACAGATTGCTAAAATATTAAG
The DNA here is from genome assembly GCA_032468015.1 of Mimophis mahfalensis. NCBI lineage: Eukaryota > Metazoa > Chordata > Lepidosauria > Squamata > Mimophis > Mimophis mahfalensis. Next base: position 54,216 of record JANHFR010004546.1, read on the forward strand.
AATAGTTCATAGTTCATACACCAAAATATTACATCACACACACACACACGCACACACACACACACACACACACACATATTACCTCTAGAATTTTTTTTTTAAATGTTAAATGTACATATAAAGAGATGGTCTCCTTATTAACTTCCCCCATAAAATATTATTTTTTATGAGCCAGTAAACAGAATTTTCTGTTGTTTTTTTTTGCAAAAATTACAAAATGAATAGGTTAATGTTAATTCTGGTAGTGTTTAGCCTATAAAGATCATGCAAAAGTTTATCATAGAATTACAACCAGATATACTATAGTCAAATATATATTGTTGATTTCAGTAGGTTTATGATAAAATTGAGTGGAGCATAGTATCATAACTACTGTTGAATTAACATATTCTTTAAAAAAAGGAAATACCTATACTGGCACGAAAATCCTCCCCTCCAAATACCACAGCATCTAAACGAAGGCCAACCTGTGGTTCTCTCCTCAGAGTTTCTTCACAAACAGCCTTTAAGAGCAATACAAATATTAATATAAGAAGCAGCATTTCAAAAATTAGTTTTGTAATGAAAAATATACTTTTTACTATATTCCTCATCGTAAAATAATAACAAATGATACCATTTAATAAAGCAATAAAAAATTTAAAAATCACTACATGGTGTTTACAGTATTGGACTTAGCACCGCAGAGACACAACTGAAGCGTATTTGGTTTAATACATTGCAGATGGAGATTGCAACTACTCACAATTTAATAGGCAGCATATGGTATGTTATCAACTGATGCTCCTTGGATATTTTCAAATTAATATAATTACAGGAGATATAAAATGCAACAAGTAGCATAGAAAATCATTTGAAAAGCAAATGATACCTTGGGGATTTTCTAAATGCACCAATCCCAGTTATCATTGCAAGCTTTGAATAATAAAATATTTATTTATTTAGAAATATAGTTTGGTGGACAGCAATACTGCAATGCTGGCAAGAATGTTCTTGCGAATAAAGAGTGCTAAAATAAGTCCAGCTGTCCGTATTTATTATTTTAAGCAATACCGTAAGCAGACATAATCAGTAATGCTACTTTAATCTCTACCACTCCTAAGCATAGGAAATCATAGTTGATATATTTCAGGGCAGAATTTAACTGTTCTTTTTCTTTGGGTTTCATTTTTGAGGATAGGCATATTATTAATTAAGAGAGGAGGAAGTACTTTTGCATTAAGATGTATAATTAGTATTTCTTGAGCCTATATTGAAAAAGAAATCTCTAAAACTGGGATTTATATTAACACACTAGCCACAAGGGCCTCCCAGCAGCTCCTTTGAATAACACCAAACTTTTACAAAAAATCTTGGCCTGGCTGGGCTGCACTCAATTTCAGCATTAATATCTTTCTTCCATAGAAAACTGCAGGCCGGATGCCAAAAATAGGCTATCTGCATGCATCCATCATCATTCAGATGGGGGAGGAGGTAGAAAATGGATTTCTGGAGCCAAGAAGAGAAAGAAATTGTATACATAGTCATGTCCTGCAGATATTACATCCTGGAAATTCTCATGTATTTTTTTTTTTTAAACTCTCAGGGCCAGTTGAGCATGTACATTAAAAAAAAATATCTAAGAAAGAATATTGGAGAGAAAAAAACTCCAATGTTCCTTCAATTCCATTTTAAAATGCTTTCAAAATATTTAAGATGATGCCTAAAATTCAAAGGCAAATGAGAGAAAATAAATCATGATAATTCTTAGAATATTTAGAAACGCTCTTAACTATCTGGGGCTATTTTTGAGATTTGTGTGTCTTTTATGCATAGTAATACTGGCGAGCTTAAAGTAATTACAGCAGTAAAGAAGAAAGCAGTTATGTCAGATGCATGTATGTCAAGTAAAGCTGAATAATTAGGGCTAATGAATGGATTTATTTAAAATATGAAAGCAATATAATTTTTAAAACGTAACAGTTTGCTTCTTTCCCATTTCTAGTTATGGTGGTGTTATTTTTTTATTTAATGGAACGTATAATCCATAAGACTAGGACTTTATTCAGGCATGCTAAATTAAACAGATCTTTCTTACCTTAAAATTGAGCAAACCCATTGCAGTTTCCACAAAAGGAATGAAATTGATCGGCTCTACGAGTGTTCGGTCTTGTAAGTGCCATGCACATTTCTCTGTAAACTAAGAACATTACAAAAAGGACATATTAGGGCCTGGGCTTTTTAAAAACCTCTACAAAAATGGTCTGTAATTTCTTTGCACAACATTGCAGGCCAACCAAGCAGACAATCCAGAGCCCAGATTGCTAGCCCCAATTCTCTCTGCCTCTGTGTTTTGAGTCTGTTGTTACAGGCCTATCTTGAAGAATGCTGGCATTACTCTTTAGTGTTTTCAGCACTACAGGTTTAGCTGCACACATATTTGCCTAACACCTATCATCACCCTGCATTTGTTAAATGCAAATAAGCAGGGTCTGTAAAACAAGGAAGGGCTTGATATACCTGACATTCTGTTTTCTTTCATGTCTCACACCGACATGTCTGTATATTTTTTCCAGCCTTCCATAGTGGCATCCACATTATTCATCACGGCCCTGTTACCCTTTGTCCTGGAGGCCCTTTCTTCATAATTTTTGGCTTACCTAGGAAGGGCCTTAAAAAGGAAGTTTAATTCTTTGAAGACCAAAGCTTTCCAATTTTTTCCATGAGAGCAGTTCACAGCTAGCTCTGAGCTGCCGGTGGGGTACCCCTGATTCCCAAATCTATCATCTGGGAACATACAAAAGCTCTTGTACAGATTTCTTTTTTTCTCTTTTTCCCTTTTCAAAAGAGAAAGTGGGGGAGAAACTACCTCAGTATATTGTAAATCTATTATGTCTGTCCAGATCTAGCAATGTGTGGGGAGATAAACATATCACAGGTAGGCTAAATAAATGTTAGTCAATAAAGGCAAGAGGGGAAAAAAAAATCTCGCATCATTTTTATATTTAAGGAATATTTAACCATTAATGGCTATCAAAGGGAAAGGGAATTTTAATCATCTCTCCATTCAGTCTCAGTTGGGTAAATCATATCTAAGAGATTTGCATAAATATAAACCATCAAAGACTTTTCATCTTCAAAGGGGGTTTCAAGTCCCCATAAGCTTTGTACTGTAATCATCACAGGTCACAACCCTGCAGGAATAAGGCTGCTATGGCAACATAAAAAACTAATGCTTAAGGCTTAGCATAATATTCTGACTAATATAAAGGAAACTCATTTTGAAACGTGGCAGCCTATTTACCAGAAACTGGATTAGAGGTGTTATTTCCCCTTTTAGTGGTTTTTCTCCCCACCCCCTAAAATTTTACCCCTCCCAAAAACAAAAGGAAAATAGAACTGGAGCATCTTGAAAAGGGTTCTAAGCACTTTGCAGTAACTTTAGGTCAAAATAAATCAAAACGTTCTTTCTGCATATTCTCTGTCCTTCCCTCTTTTTCATGCATGGTCATCATTGCCCCACTGCTTTTCCAATCTTTTCACGAGCTAGTAAACCCCAGAACGTAAGGAATTCAGGCGAGAAAATCAAGAAAAGGAATAAGAAGGGAGACTTAGGAAGGCCAATCCTCTGTCAACATGCCTACTCAGGACCAGTGGCCTGATCTCCAATTAAATGGACACAGAGCCACAATCTGATGCTAGACTCAACAGTGTGATAATCAAACAAAGCTATTCACTAATGGTTTCATAGGCATGAATTGGTTAATACTCAAAATTTAAATTTTACATTGGACCTTCTTTCTAAGTTACATGGTTAAAAAAAATGGAAGCTCTACCCTTCCCCCAAGCCATTTCTATGTATCTGCTGAAATCTTTATGTCTTGCATTTTGGGACCCTCAGGTAAAGTTTGGATCTAATGTTTCTTTTCCCCCACTTTAGTTATTTTTGTCTTCCTCCTTCCTTTCTCCCCCTCCCCCCCTTTTAAGTACTATTAGCACCAAATACAAAAGGCAACTAGTAGAGAAGTTTCAATTAATTTTTTTCAAAAGGAGACAATTAAATGTTTCCGGCTTGGTAAAGTGTTCATTTCAGTGAGAGGGCTGGAAAAAGGAAAGGGGGGAGACAGAAAACAAAGATTGGGGAGGGGATGAAGGCGCAGGCTTTAGCCATTCTTTCAATTCCAGTGCACACCCGATAGTGTGTTGGGAAGAATGCCCACTGTTCAGGATTTGTGGGCGGATTGTCCCACAACAAAAGAGCCAGAGTTAGGCTTGTTATAGTCCAATAAGCCATGCCAGTCAAACAAGTACCCATCTGAAGGACAAAGAGAGAGCAAGAGATTCTCACACAAAAGGGAACAAGTAAGCCCGTCTTTTAGTTGTGCATCAGCCTCCAGGTTTTAGGCTTCGCATAAATCAAAATGAAGGACAAAAATAAACAGGCAAAAGCTTTCCATAGCAATAGCCATTTTAAAAGCAAGAGGAGAGCATCTAGGAAAGGGCAGGGGGAGGAAAGATGGGCTCTGCTTCCAGGAAAAATCAAGGCTGAGGGAAACTAGAGTCCAGTCCTCTCACACCCAGTGAATATTTATTGAATTGTTCTAAAACCCTGGATAGAGAGGAAATAGGAATATGCAATAGGCCTTTTTGCTGTCTTTTTACATATACTTGTATGTGCAAAATACTTTTTGTATATTTATATATACAGTATCCAGTGTATATATACAACCTAGACACTGTTCCAGAACCTCAATTCAGAGCACGATACCATAATCTTTTGAGACTGAAGGATACCTTGATATACAGTATAAATATTATGTATGTATGTATGTATGTATGTATGTATGTATGTTTTCTTATGTTTTCATGGGTATTTATGTGTATGGCATTATGCTTTGTTTGGGTATTTTCCCACGTCTTCATAGT
>JANHFR010004546.1:66596-76921 GCA_032468015.1 Mimophis mahfalensis
TTTCTCCTTTTCTCATCCATGGAAATATAATATTCTGCTTTTTAAATATTTCCTAGAATATTTCATTTTTCTAGGGGAGGAGTGGGTGCTAACTTCCTACACCTTCATTTGTGAAAGACAATCAAGCCTTCACCAATCCTATAGTAGTAGAACTACTACTACTTCACTTACCACAGGGGGCTTTTGTGAAAGACATTTCAGAGGGAAACTGCATATCTTGGCTATTAACTCCACATTAAGGCCCAGTGAATATATGTTTTCCTCAAGAAAACCTATTTAAAAACCTACATTCTATGACAAGAGTCTACATTGACCATGTAAGATAGCCCCTTTGTTTGCCACAAGAAAGATCCTGAAGAGATGAATGAGCTTTGTTTACAAATTGAATGTCTGCTGAATTCTGGACTAGTTGAGCCTACTACAGAAAGGAAGCAATCAATACATTTACTTGGAAATATATGCCACAAAAATCAGTGCATCTCAATTCTTGATCTAAATGTTTAGGATTGGGAGTAATTCCTGGAAAAACTAGAGAGATGTTTAATATTTTCTCTCATTCGCAACAAGGATACCAAAGTAATATCACCAGCTCTGTCTTTTTTACTTGCATTGTGGTGCCGCAACAAGGTGTAAGGGATGGAGTTTGCATTGTAACATGTTTTGCTATTTACTTCTCTCACCCCCTTGCCCCAGGGATGACTATAAATGCTCTTCAAACTTGCTTGAAGAACAAATATTAGACCTGTCTAAGGGACCTTCTTTCGAAGTCCAAGTTAGTGTGTGCGTCTGTGTGGGCACGCACAAAATAACCAATATAAATAAATTTTAAAAAAGCATTTTGTGCTTTTGGTGCTTGGGTAGGGTTACATCAAGCCTCTTCAAGGAGTGATAACTACAGAATGCTGTGAATTGCAATGTACAATGTGGAGCTACATTTCAAGGTTGCAATGCTGCTTTTGTCACTCAGACCCCATCACCCCAGCCCCCTGCAAATACCTTGTCTTTAAGATTTCTTTTGAAATAGTAACTCTTCTAGGGATTTATTAAATCAATATATCAGTATTCTTATCATTTCCCATTTACTTTACTATTTATTCATTATGTTCTATCTCACCATTATTCCCCCTGAAGGCATAAGGCCAGTCTATCTTCTCAGCACTGGTTAGGCCCAGTCTTATGTATGTTAAGCTCATGGGACCCTACTACCGCGATTTGGAATCAATGATATGCAGTGGTTCGTGCAAAAAATTTTTTGCATTTGATTATATGTACAAACAAACAATTATCCCTCTTTGCCTCTGCAGCTTTTGTCAGGATATGGCACACATAATATATCATAGCTCTCCGCCCCCCCCCCCCCCATGCCAGAGGAATATTTTTCTGCTTAGCATCAGGGCTGGGATTCAGCCAGTTCGGACCAGTTCGGGCAAACCAGATGTTAATATTACATCTGTTCTGCCAAACTGGTAGTTGCAATGACTGGCTGGCCCTGCCCCATCCCTCCCAGGCGTCTCTATGGGGCCCATTTTGGATGCCAGGTAAGTGTAGGGCCCATGTGGAAGCTCTGGGAAGGTGAAAAATGGGCCTCCCAGAAGCTCCGGAAACAGGCCAGTTCTGACCTCTAGAGGGCCTCTGGAGCCTGGGGAGGCTGTTTTCGCTCTCCTAGAGGCTCAAGGAAAGCCTCTGGAGCCCAGGGAGGGAAAAAACACCCCCTCCGCCATGGTGCAGGAGGCCGACTAGGCCAAACTCATCATGGCCACAGTCACCCAGCAATTGGGCAGAGAACCGGTTGCTAAAATTTTTGAATCACACCCCTGCTTAGCATGTCTTTATTCTAAAGCTCCTTCAGTTCCTACTGCAGTAGTATAACTCAAATGTCGTTTATAGTTTGAATTGTCACTTGCCCAAGCAATAAATAATCCAAAAGTGAACATCAACATCTAGATTCTATGTTGACTGCATGTAGATAGATGAAAAAGTATGCTGTAAATTCTAATAATAGAATGTTAACACATTGATGAATACATCTGTTTTAAGCACGAAAGGCTCAGAAATATATTTTAAAAAAGCAAGCGTATGCTATTAATCATATCCTTCTAATATCTGTCTCTGACCTAATGTTCACAGTGATGTCTCTTACTACACGGTGGAAATGTAGCCATTTTGGCTACCTATACACTGATGATGAATCAAGCATCACCACAATAAGCAGAGACCGAAATTAAGGAATATACATGCATGTGGTTCAATTGGCAACCATTAATGCTAATAACCAGTATCTTCACAAGTTACTAGTTCTGAATCATCTGCAAAGAAAACAACATCCATCTACTTTTACACTCCAGTGGACGAGGTGGGTCCTCACAGCGGGCCTTCACAGACTTTGCCATCTGGAGAATAAATAGAGTGTGAAATACTACTGTACTTGGGACCAGGCTCAGTGGCAGCAGCTCAGCAGTCATTTCATTAGTTCCAAACTTTCCGGGATTAAAGTGATCTCAGTTCTACAGTCAGATAGGATAAGACAGACTGGGGAATAAACAGACATTGAAGATGAAGCCTTGTAGGCTTATTTATAAAACTATCAAATATATCATCACCCCAAAACAAATGCCTTAACTAACAGCACGATCCCACAATGTCTGAATTAGCATCCCAAGCAAGAAGTCACATTACTGATCTTAATATAGATACATCCTCCGCTTTCAAATTGGAGAAGTGGGCACAGAACTGGAAAATGAAACGAAAAACAGTATGCCAGTAATAAGGTCTTTACTGATCATTTTTCCTAGATGTGAGGGGAAAAAAGAGGTTCTTTTTTTCCCCAGCCTTGAGGTACATTTGCCAAACATGCCAGGTCGCAGACCAGGTCACCTGCTGCGGCTATCAGCTTCCCACCATCCAGTTCACGCCCATAGGAGGACCTCCTTCGGGTACCGCTGGTAGGGGTGTGCCGGCGGGCAGCACCGAGCGGGAGGCCGTTTTCTGTGGGGGCACCTGCCCAATGGAATTTGCTGCCGGTTGAATTATGGATGGCACCGGACCTCCAGACCTTCCACAGGGAGCTGAAAACACTTTTATTTACATCAGCTGGCCTGGATTGATGGGATTTTATTTAGGGTTTTTAAGTGTCTGTGTGGGCGTGTACCAGTTTAATTTTATTTTAATTTTTGTATTTTATGTTTTTAATGCCCTGTAAACCACTCTGAGTCCCTAGGGAGAAGGGCGGTATAAAAATGTAAATAGATAGATAGATAGAAAGAAAGAAAGAAAAGAAAGAAAGAAAGAAAGAAAGAAAGAAAGAAAGAAAGAAAGAAAGAAAGAAAGAAAGAAAGAAAGAAAGAAACCCTTTTGGTAAATATATTCTTTTTTTTTACTCATCCAGCAAAAATGGTGACAGTAGTTCTTTGTTAGTACTGGGGGGAGTTGACCATCCACACTGTAGTCCAAATGCTGGCAGACTCCTCCGCCTCCACCCCCTGGCCCTTTTTCTTGCTATTGCTATAGGGTGGGGGGAAGGAGGAGAAAAAAATCATTGTTGTATGACATGCGGCTTTTGCAGAGGTAAATGCCAGTAAACGTCAGAAAGTAATGGACAAATTAATGGTGCTAAATATAACAAAGAGGCACAGATCAGAATCAAGCTTTGTTTGGGTATGTGAGCTGGAATGGCTGTGCAAAGCAGCACCCCAAGAAGACTGTTTAATTACAGTACCTTTCAGTGCATGAAATGTTAAAAAATCTGATCTGGTATACTGGCAAGCAGATTGTAGCTTCTGCCTGATAGTTAAGGGTAACTCCATATATTTCAGATGGCAGTAGAAAATTAATTACTGTAGTCGCAGCTAGAGTTAGCTGTTTTGTGACAGGACTGACATGATAAAACATGCAATTATGATTTAATGTTAGCCCCTGTAGTGGTTTGTTTATTCAGCCTGACACTGCTGAGGCTTTTGTCTCTTGTCTATACCAAGAGTCACCATACTCTGGATTTCAGCTTTTCTTTGTCAAAAGCAACCTACATATTTCTTAAGGAGGCCATTAGTCCTGCAGGATTACTTGGTGCCAAGAGCAAAACTTATTTAACAAGCTGATGCCCCTTCTCTAGAAATGCCATGTCTAAACAGCCTGGTCATTTTCTTTCCCATTTCCCTGCTGAGAATGCGACTGGGACAAATAATCACATTATTGTTTTGGGTTTTTTTTAAAGCAAAAGGGATAGGTGGGTGAAGGCAAATAATGAGAACAATTTAGCTACCACTTTTGTTCTAAAAAAAGCATCTTGAAATGTAGTTTGTAATGGCTCTTTCCTATTCTCCAAAGCTAAAAAACGTATTAAGGAAGCAGTCAAAATTGAATCTGGAGATCCTGCCCCAAATAAAATAAATGATGTATTTATTGCATGAATAACCCCACTTTTCCAGCAATGAATAGAAAGGCAGGATTATCCATTCCTTTTGTTAGATTACTCCTCCTTTTTTAAGAAATGAAAAACAGACATCAACTCTGCATTTCATCCAAAGCTACATATGCAACATTTGTAAACATGGAAGGATTTAAGGAAACCTTCCATATTCCAATTCAAACAACCCATCTTATTTTTCTCATATTTAAATTATAGTTGTCCAATTAATTTAAAAAATCTTTTCTGAATATAAATTATAACTCTTTAAAATCCTGTAACCCAACCGAGTCCAAAAACTGAATGGAACTGGAACCTAGGTCCCCCTCTAACATAAAGTCACCACCTCCATGGGGTTAAAAGGTCACAGTCACATTTGATGCCCCACCCCTCTTTATATGCATTGAGGACAAGCCTTTATTTTTTAATTCTTCCTTTCCTTGCCCCCCCCAACATCCCTAATCAACCAGAAACAGAAACATCCGGTGTAATAACATTATTATTTATTTTGGGAGACAATGCTGTATTCTTTGAAATATAGCATTTAATCTCAAGATTTTACTTTTGGGAACAGTTAAGGTTATCAGGATTTTTGAAGATGGGATTCTCCTACCCAATATCCTCTCTGTAATTCAGGGGGACACAAGATTTATTTATCTCTACTGCCTGTTCACCCCCAGCCCAAACTCATTATTTATTTCAAGTCCTAAAAAGACAGATGCAACAGGAAAAGAGATGAATAACCATTGTTGAATTATCATTTGGCACAGACCAAGATATTGTCCAAATAATGAGTGGCTGCTGACATACGTCTTTTTCTTTTCTTTTTGTTTGAAACTAGAAAGTTTGGCTAGTTTATGGGTTAATGTGTTGTGTGAAACCAGAAAAATGACTAATTAAATAACCATGTTAAAACATATCACACCTCCAGCTACCGTAATATGTGTGTGCGTGTGCGTGCGTGTGTGTATTCCTGAAGGTTCACTTCCACAAATGGGAATAATTAAGATGGCAAAGAAATATTTGGAGGCTTTCGAATGTAATTAATTACAGAATAAAGATTATGCAGAAGCAGAGCTGAAGCCGAATCAAAGAGCTTCCATAGCGATTCACCCATCAACTAAATACATTATATCTCCCCACTTTTTATTTCCCATCTCTGCAACAAGATAAAAAGTAAATTAGGCACCTAAAACTACAGGTACGATAGCCCCAGGATTATTTTTGTAAGAATTAATTAGTTTACCAAATATTAAAATGATACTAAGAGCTGTGGTGGTACAGTGGTTAGAATGCAATATTGCAGGCTAATTCTGCCCACTGCCAGCAGTTCGATCCTGACTGGCTCAAGGTTGACTCAGCCTTCCATCTTTCTGAGGTCGGTAAAATGAGGACCCAGATTGTTGGGGGAAGTATGTTGACTCTGTAAACCACTTAGAGAGGGTTGTCAAGCACAATGAAGTGGTATCTAAGTCTGCTATTGCTATTGCAAAACAAACAAACAAAAGGTGTTCCTTTTTCTGTATCTCCTTTGATGGGATTCTTACAATACCCCTTCAGACCCCAATTTTTTACATTGATAAAGTTAATCTGCTTAATTAAGGTGACTCATCTTAACACTGTGGCCAGCACTGTTGGTGGTCGAGTTGGACGTATTTGTGGTGTTTCCGAGTGGCTGTGAAATCTGCAAGGACCAACTGGTGGACTATAAGGCTCTTCTGAAGAGTCTGATCCTGGTTCTCTCCCTCCCAGTACCTTTTGCTTGACCACTGCCCTGAGGTGAATTAACTCCAGTCACTCTGATATGCCCTGCTAGAGCTCAGCTAGAGAGCTTGCAAAGAGAGGCACACTCACAGTCTTGGTACAGTGGCCAAGGATCGTAATTGCAACGTGCCCAACCCAGCTGGGGAGTACTTTCTCTGCAAATAGTCCCCCCAAGTTTCTTGTGATCCTGCTATCTTGCTGCCATAGCCACCACATCAACCAGCTTGGATCGAGGCACCAATCCAAGAAACTGGAATGTTTGGCATTCGGAACTACACATTTTTTAAAGTTATGTGGAAAGAAAATCCAGCTGGGTAGAGCTTTAAGCATCGAAATGGAGGCATCTCTAGGAAAACGATGGACATATGGTAACCCTAGTAAGTACTTGCTCTCTCTTGACAACAACTCTCTCTTATCCTCAAGCATGCAAATACACTATTATATTTGGCATCTCCTACAGCCATTTGGATTCTCCTACAGAGATGTTTTTCACATTCTGCCTGTAGTACATACTTTTCTGTATATTTAGCTAATTTAGGCATGTAAGCAAATCACTGCCATAAGCAAAAAAAACAACAAAACACCCACCCACAAAATAATTTTAGTACTTTGGGAATATGGCATTTTTTATTTGGTGATTTTTTTTTTTACTGCCTCTTCAATAACCTTGAGAGGTGCTGATATCAATTTCTGTGATATTTCAGTGCACTTAATCTCCATATGTTTCCAGTATGAAAAAGTTGCCATAAATGCAAGTAGCCCAGACACACCATCATGAGATTGTAATTGTAGTTCAGCTTGTGTATCAGTCGGGTTAAAGGGATTCACAGATGCTTAATTTTAGCCCATAAAAACCAAACTGAGACTTACAGAAGCCCCATTTCGCTGTGAAATTTACTCCTGTAGGTTTCTGCAAGGGTTTTTTTCCGCTGTGTTCGAATGCTTCTTCATCCCAAGAAAAGTATTACCTTCCACAAAGTAAATCAATGCAAGAAAAGGCGAAAGAAGGATAAATCTCTTCTGCCTGTAATGTAGTATAAACTGGGTTCTTTTTCCCATATGAAAATAGATATTAATATTTGATCATTCATCTTTGGTAAGAAGTACAAATAGTCCTCGATTTACAACCATAGTTGAACCCAAAATTTATGTTGTGAGGCATTTGTTAAGTGAGTTTTGCCCCACTTTACAACAATTCTTGTCACAGTTGTTAAGTTAGTAACATCGTGGTTAAACTTCCTCATCTGCTTATCAGAAGGTCACAAAACAGGATCACGTGATCTTGAGATACAGCAACGGTCATAAATATGAACCAGTTGCCAAGCATCTGAATTTCGATCATGTGATCATGGGCACGCAGCAAAGGTCATCAGTGTGAAAAATTGTTGTAAGTCCCTTTTTTAGGACCATCGTAACTTTCAACAGTCACTAAATGAACTGTTGTAAGTTGGAGACTACTAGTAATGCATTCCTAAAAGCATTTTCCATGTACTTAGATCAACAACAAATTGCTTGGAATTGTTACAGAATACGATCCTGTAATCAAAATTCATATGTATTTTGGCATGTATTTACAAAGACTGCAGCATCCTGGGGTTGTGTGATCAACATTTGTGACATTTCCAGCCAGCTTTCAACAACCAAAATCAATGGGGGAAACTGGTTTTACTTTAACAAACACCAGAGCCACTTAACAATTGCAGTGATTTGCTTAACAACCATGGCAAAAACAGTCATACAATCTGGCATGATTTACTTAACAACTGACTAGCTTGGTTTTATGTATTGAATGTATATAGTTGTGTTGCCCTGCTAAAGTGAAACTAACCTTTAGATGACCCTAACTGCTAGCTCCAACTGTTTTGGAGGGAAAATTAGAACATTCATATTTGGGCAGGGTTTTTCATGTATTATGATTGGTTGAGGCCCTGTGGGTTTGCTGAAAATAAGAGTGCGTGCATCTCTCTCAGCCACAGGCAGCGCTTTCTGGATGGGTGTTAGAAGACCCAAAGTGGTGGCTGACAGTTCTAAATTGTAATCTGCTCTCCTAGCAAGAGCAGCGGAGCCTAGAGAAACAACTTCCGCTGCTCCGGAGAGCAGAAATGGATGGGAATAGTGTGTTCCCTTTGCAGCAAAAGCCAGCGCTCAGCTGATTAGTGCAGCTACTAGTTCTGCTGTGCTAGTCAGCTGAGATAAAAAAAAGAAAGGGTGGGAGTGGGGGGAGGTGCGTAGGGCCAGCCAGGGGTGGTAGTTGCCAGTTCAGCGAACCACCCCAAATTTTCATCACCGGTTCTCCTGAACTGAGCCAAACCGGCAGAATACCACCACTGCTGTGGGCCCAGAGTATAAATTACAGGCAATTGCCTGCTGTTCCTCAGTTCCAGTTTTGAGTCAATAAATGCTGTTGTAGCTATGCTGGTCTGCTTCTTGCCTAGTGAAGACCACCACTGAACCCACTGAACACAATACTTAGCAATGGAAATTCTGGTCCTAACTGTGGTTGTAAATCAAGGATTACCTGTAAAGAGACCATGTTTCTTGTCATTTTGGTCAAAGAGGTTCCTCAAGGCAAAGAAGCAACCCAAGCAGAGGTGGTATTCAGCCAGTTCCGACAGGTTCTGGAGAACCGGTAGCGATAATTTTGACTGATTCAGAGAACCGCCTCTGATTGGCTGACACTGGCAAATACCACCTCTGATTGGCTGACAGCATAGCCATGCCCACTAAGCCACGCCCACAGAACCAGTAGTAGAAATATTTGAATCCCACCACTGAACCCAAGCCCTAAAATGTGTATATATGCAGTCTTTGCATGAAAAACCACAGGCCAATCCTAAATTTCATTGCTACTTTTAGAGATGCTGTTGAAGTTTGAAACAGCTTAGTTTCATTGGCCTGTTTAGCAAAAGCATGTAGTCCAATTGTAAGCACTGAGTATTGCTTCGTACTGAGTTTATTTCTGAAATTAGTTTTTCTAGTCTTACAATGCAATATTTAATTTGCACAGTTTGTAATCAGAAAAAAAAAACACCACAGCAATTGTGACTTCCATTCAAAAGGCCTCTTCACACCCTTAATTATGTCCTTTTTCAAAAAAAATTAATCTGTCTCAGCAATGTTTTGTAGCCATTGCAACATGGAAGGAAAGTCTTCCAATATGTTGTATAATCATTGCCACCACTAAAAAAAATCCTTAACAAAGGAACTTAATTTTCTGTGCTGTAAGAGGAGAGATTCCAGAGCACTTGGCACATAATTTCCTGACTGATTTATAATAATTCAAAACAAAATTGGACACCACTTAAATATTAAATTAAACATGAATAGCATTTAACAGTCTGTACTTTCAATAATTTAAAGCATTTATTCTTTAAAATTTAACTAATGGTGACTGAAGTATAGTAATGATAGGGCGATTTTACACTGTGATTGTGTCAAAGTTGCATAAGTATCACACCAGATTGCTTTACTATTTTATCACGATTCTTGAATTTTCCTTCCAGTATTTTGTGAACTGCCCAGGATTATGTTATTACGATGGGCAGCTATCCAAACCAAACCAAACCAAACATTTTTTTTACAAACAAATGTTATAATCTCTTATTCTAACATGTATCTCTCTCACTCTTTCTCTCTCCCTCCCTCTCATATTTAGGAACTGCCCCTCTCCGTCATAGAGCAACTCTTACCTGGAAGAGACATGAGGGAACTGTATTGCAGGTTTTGGAGATTGAAATTGAGCAAACTTTTCATTTGTATATGTTAATGCTTTCCATTTTCCAACTTTGATAGTCTCCAAAATATCACAGTATTATATAATGTTGGCTTTAATTTCTAAAATCCTGATTGGGTTATTCAGATTATTAGGTTCCTTCATATACTCCTGCTTGATCCATCTATTTTCCACCAAACAGATTGAGGTGGGTAGTTATTATTAAATAAAAAAAAAAGACTTCTAGTATGGAACTCCAACTATCATCATCATCACCATCTTTTTTTTTTAAAATCCCATTTATATGCCGCCCTTCTCCGGAGACTCAGGGCGGTTTACAATCTGCTTAAGCACAAATCAATGTGCTTAGCACATTATTATTATTATTATTATTATTATTATTATTATTATTATTATTATTATTATTATTATTATTATTATTATTAT
>JANHFR010004547.1:210310-220333 GCA_032468015.1 Mimophis mahfalensis
TGCTAATAAGCAGGCATATACAAGGAATGAAGGCTATTGCTAAGCACATTGATTTGTGCTTAAACAGAGTGTAAGCCTCCATGAGGCTCTGGAGAAGGGCGGCATATAAATGGGATTAAAAAAATCAAAAATCAAAATTCTGAGGCTTAGAGTTTCCTCAGATTTATTAGGAATTAGGAATTTATTAGGAATTTATTTATGTATCTCCCCCCTCACATTCCCACAGCTCCAACCGGCCTTGCTGTGGCAGCCCTGAAGATGCTCCCAAAATGAAGCCCAGGACTGACACGAGGACTTGTAGTAAGTCACTTTTTTCAGTACTGCCATAGCTTCAAACGGTCACTGAACAAATGGATGTAAATCAAGGACTGCCTGTAGAAAATCATTCTTCAATGATTGAAAAATCCCTCCCTCTCTTTTTAATCATACTCTTGCCTGATATATATTTTTTATCATACTCTTACCTGATATTTTAAAAACGAACAAAAGAAGTAGTGTTCTTTTTTTTATTATTATTCCTTTCCCTTTCATGTTATGGACTGAAATAATTCATTTTCACTCAAATCCGGGCTCGGCCACTGACGACCATATGGAAGGGTTTGTACGGTTCATTCGATCAGACTTGGTGCCTCTCAGATGCACTAAACTTCAAAAAAAATCTCAGCTGGTGTGGCCGACAGCCCTGGGAAATTTCTGGGAGTTGAAATCCGACATAGACATGAGGTCACAAAACTCTTTCAGACTATTCATGAATTTAATAGCCACTTCTCAATACAACTCTACCTACGGTGGAACCAAGAAGCTTCTTGGTAGTGCTTCAATAAAGCAGAGGATTGTATAATAAAACAACACAGTAAAACCAAAGGCATAAAATAAAAATAATAATGAAGCAAAAAGCATCTTCATTTGCTTATATCTGTAATAACACAGATGTCATATTTCCAAAGGTGCTTTCACCGCTGTGTTTTATTTACACGTTTATCCACACCACTAATATTTACAAAGAAGAGAAAAATAAAAATAAAAAATAAACCAAGAAATTTGAAAAGGAAATAATTAGCCCCAATCCGTAATTCTGTTCAGAAACTCCCCTGGATCTGGGAAATTCTGGTACAACAAGGCTATCATATTTCATGTTTTATTTTATTTATATATTATATTTTTATCTCATCAGTCTCACTGCTGCAGCAACATTAACGTTTTTAGCATTCTTATTGTTTCACGTCATGTTTTAACATTGTTGAAATGCCTCCCGGACTCGCTCGGCAGTGAGATGGGTGGCCTATCAATAGAACAAATCAATACAATAAAAATAAATAAACAAAATTAAAAATGATCAGGTAACGGAGATCAAACCAAACAATATTTTGGCTTTAAAAAAAAAAAAGCTGGGGCTATAGATACAACCTGCAGCTCAGATTTGTGAAGCTTGCATCCTTCTCCACGTCTAGAAAATCAGGAAAATGGAATGTTGTATCTTTCTGTTTTATTTTCCTGATTTCCATTGATACGTAAGAATATGGAAATTATGCCTTCTGAGGGGCCCTGAACTTTTTCAGACACGTTTGTCAAAGCGGCTGTGCTTTTAACCACGGGTCAACCCTCCTCCAAGACTTTAATAGACTGAAGACTTTAATCGCGCCATTCAGCTGGGACAGAGTGAGGGGGAAAAAAAGCCTCCATTTGTATCTACCTTCTTAAACTCTGAGCTGTTGGATTACGGCCTTTTTTCCAAGTCAGAGATTTCTAATACAGAGAGCCAAGTCTCTGAATCACAGAGCAGTGAGCATCTTTCTATTCTCTTTTTGATGATTGCTTCTCCCTCTAGGTAACCCATATTATATTCGGACCAGTAATTCCAGCGTGAGCCTTATGAATGTTGCACAGCGTGGTATGTAAAATATACGCAGGACGGTGAGAGCCTTTTAAATTTTTTTTTTTTAGCCCATCTGTTCACCAACAAGCAAAGGGGAAAAAAAAGAAAAAGAGATGGAAAGAAGAGACGGGGGGGGGGGGAGAGACAGGGGGAGCCCCCCCCATGCGACATTGACTGCATCTTGTGGATGACAAAAGGAAAATTGAATAAATTGAGATTCCTCCAGCAGACCCTTGCAAAAAAAGAGGAAACGAAAAAACAAAACACCCCAGTAATGCGTGTCTGCACGCGCGAGTAAGCACTCTTGTGTCCACTAGATAATTTATTAAGAAACATTACAAGAACCATTTGCTTATTAAAGTATTTATAACGTGCCTTTTGGTCCCCAAAAGGGTCTTTGAGTGGTTCAGGATCCAGAATTAAAAACTGAACAATGTTTAAATAAGAGTCTTAATATCCATTCCGCGCTTCATTAGAAGCCAGAGGAAATAACATATAATGTTCCTTAAAAGAAAAAACCAGCTGTTATTTTTTCCTGACACCCTCCAGATATTAGGGCTGAAATTTATTTTATTCCCAGAATTCTTAGCCCAAAGCTAAGACAGTGTATGCTGGGAATTATGGGGATTGTAGTTCCAACACACCAGATTGGAGAAGGTTGATCTCCGCCAGTTCATAGCCAAAGAATATCACGCTGAGGTAGGTAGCAAGACAGAGAAGTAAAATTTAAAAAAAAAAGGGATTTTACTAATTCAGTAACACGGGTGCCACCCCCGAGGGAATCTCACCGTGCATGATTGGATCAATTACACTAGCTCAGGGTATCCTAAAACTTGGATCTGCTCCCTCAAACTTGGGGAGAAGTATGATTCACAAGGGGTTAAGGCTCTAGACTCGAGCAAAGTTTCTCAACCTTGGCCACTTTAAGATGGGTGGACTTCAACTCCCAGAATTCCCAAGTCAGCTATGCTACCAGGCAGGGTTTTCCAAATCTTAGTGTTAAAAAAAACAGTTCTGCCATCCAGCTGAGAGCCGGTTTGGTGTCATGGTTAAGGCGTTAGGGTAGAACTGGGAGGCTGTGATTTCTAGTCCTGCCTTAGGCATCAAATCAGCAGCTGGCCTTCTGCCAGTCCCTCTGTCTCTGGCCTAGTGGCGAACCACTTCTAAGAATTTGCCTGCAGGGACTAACCCAGGCAGCTACCACAAGTCTAGAGTGATTCAAGGGTATCAAATCTGTCCACCCATCCATCTATATATCTCTATCTCTATATCTACCGTATATCTATATCTAAACTATATCTACATCTATGTATCTATAGCTATATCATCTACCTGTCCTGTCCTGTCCTGTCCTGTCCTGTCCTAATTCTATTCTGTTCTGTTCTGTTCTATTTTTTTCTCTTTTTTTCTTTTTTTTTTCTGTCCTGTTCTATTCTATTCTATTCTATTCTATTCTATTCTATTCTATTTTTTCTAATTCTATTCTTTCTATTTACTCTATTCTATTCTATTCTAATTTTTCTAATTCTATTCTAATTTTTCTAATTCTATTCATATTCTATATTCTATTTTTTCAATTCTATTCTATTCTAATGCTATTCTATTCTATTTTTTCCAATTCTATTCTATTCTAATTCTATATTCTATTTTTTCAATTCTATTTTATTCTATTCTAATTCTCTATTCTATTCGATTCGATTCTATTTTTTCTAATTCTATTCTATTCTATTCTATTCTAATTCTAATGTATTCTATTTTTTCAGTTCTATTCTAATTCTATTCTATTCTAATTCTATTCTATTTTTTCTAATTCTATTCTATTGTAATTTCTATTCTATTCTATTCTATTCTATTCTATTCTATTCTATTCTATTCTATTCTATTCCATTCCATTCTTCTCCAAAGCACCTGAAGGCAGGACAAGAAGCAATGGATGGAAACTAATCAAGGAGAGAACCAATCTAGAACTAAAGAGGAATTTCCTTCCTTATTCAAACAATTATTCAGTGGAGCTATTATTCACTGGCTTGCCTCCAGAAGCTGTGTAGATGCTGCAAGAATTGAGATTTTCAAGAAGAGATTGGACAACCATTTGTCTGGAATGGGATAGGGTTTCCTGCCTGAGCAGAGGGTTGGACTAGAAGACCTCTAAGGTCCCTTCCAACTCTTATTATTCCATTATTCCATTATCTATCTATTATCTATCTATCTATCTATCCATCCATCTATCTATCCATCCATCCATCCATCCATCCATCCATCTATCTATCATCTATCTATCATCGTGACCTGAAGACATTTGTTTTTTCAACAAGTGGGCCTGGACTGATTTGGGATTTTAAATTGGCTTTTATCGTGGTTTAAATTTTAAATTGTTATTTAATCGCTTATTGAATTTATTTGTTTAATCTTCTTTTAAATTTTATATTGTATGTGTTTTTAACTGTTGTGAGCTGCCCTGAGTCCTTCGGGAGAAGGGCGGCATATAAATTCAATAAATTACAATTACTATCTATATATCTACCATCTATCTATCTATCTATCTATCTATCTATCTATCTATCTATCTATCTATCTATCATATCCACCCACCCACCTACCTACCATCCATCCATCCATCCATCCATCCATCCATCCATCCATCCATCCATCTATCCATCCATTTATTTATTCATTCTGTCTGTCTATCTATCTATCTATCTATCTATCTATCTATCTATCTATCTATCTATCTATCTATCTATCATCTGCCTGCCTGCCTGTCTGCCTGCCTATCTGGCATCTATCCACATGCTAAGGGCAGAGTGTAATACAAGGAAGAAACTAAAGCAGAAAGTAGGGAGGGTGACAAAGCAAAAAAAGAGAGGTAAAACAAGAGCTGTTCTTACCTGTCTGGTGTGAACAGAGCCAGGAGCCTTGAACCCTCCTTGACAGCTGCATTCAGAGACACTGTATGGATCCGAGCTAGTGGAGGAACACTTGGAGAGGGAATCACAACCCACCACAAATGTGTTATCCAGAGGCAGTTCCTGTATGACATGGTGTTTCTTCGGTGGTACTGGAGTCTCAGGTTTAATTTGAAATGTGGGCTGCGGAGTGGCAGACTTGTAGTGCTTTGCTAAATCTGGACTGTCAGGTTTAAAAGTGGTTGGTGTGGTGGCCCAGTTATATTTTCCCATAGTCTGCTCTTCTAGCTCTACAGGGATGTCCAAGGTGCCATTGATGTGTTCGTGGCTGGGGTCATCAGGCTTCGATTCTTCAATGGTCACAAAGTTTAGAAGAAGACTTTTGGGGGACCGCTTCTTCTTTTTCTTCTTCTTCTTGATCTGGCGGTTTTCTTGATTTGGAGAAACCCACTCGCCACTCTGCTTGCTTTTCTGGACCACTTTGTGCCTAGGAGTTTGGCGACAACGTACCAGAGCTGTCACAAAAATGACCAGTATCACTGTCATGGTGCCTGCAATGATGGCAATGATGATTTTGACGTAGTCATTGGTTTGTGGGGTAATGTCTCCATCCCCGACGTTTTGGCCAACGGGCGTTTCCATGTTGCGGCGCACCAACTCTTGGACGTAGGATCCGTTGGTGACAGTTTCATTCACAAATAAGTGCACTAAGGCTATGGTGTATAAAGATTCAGGCTGCCCTAAATCGTTGACTTTGATTACCAGTCTGTGCAAGCCATGGTCTGCTGAGATGACTTTCTCCTTCAAAGTGACATTGCCTGTTAACTGATCGATCATAAACAACCCTCGAGAATTCCCACCAATAATGCTATAGCGCAGCTCAGCGTTCATCCCAGTATCATTGTCCACAGCAAACACTTTTGTCACTACGGAGCCCGGACTGGCCGACATCGGAACCAAGTCATAGGAGTAGTTGGTGGAAGGTATGACAAAAACAGGCCTGTTGTCATTCACATCAACAACATTGATAGTCACTTTAGCCGTGGAGGTGCGTGGTAGCCTGCCCCCGTCCACGGCTTTCACCTGAAAAGTGTAAGATCCTTGCTGCTCCCTGTCAAAAGTAATATTCGGTCTTATGACTCCAGTGAGAGGATCGATAATGAAATTATCTTTGCCGTTTAATATAGACAAGGTCACGATTGCATTTTCTCCAGAGTCTGCATCTGTTACGGTGATCAGTCCAACAGTGCCATACATGGGTAGATTTTCCGGCACATAGAAGTTGTATTCGTTGTGTGTGAAAGCAGGGCTGTTGTCATTTTGGTCCAAAACTGAAACAGTCACCGTGGCATTGGTTTGCAAAGGTGGCATGCCGTTATCTTTAGCCAGCACTGTGAATGAATAGCGGTCTTGCTTTTCCCGATCGAGCTTCCTCACGGCTGTCAGAATGCCTGTGCGACGATCCAGGTTGAAAATAGGGGGAGCATCCAATCCCAGCATGTAGCTGATTTCAGCATTGCGGCCGCTGTCGGCATCGGTAGCACTGATCTTGGTCAGCTGGGTTCCCGGAGCGTTATTCTCAGGGATGGAGAGGCCGATCACGGGTTGTGTGAACACCGGGGTGTTGTCATTTTCATCTTTAATTTTGATCAACAGCATCGCAGATTGGTTCAAGGGTGGCTTTCCTGAATCGGAAGCTACTATCTTGATGGCATATTCTCTGGTGGCCTCGTAGTCTAAGAAGGTGGCTGTTTCCAGGAGAAATTGATTATCGAACACTGGCTTTAATCTGAATGGGACATCGTGGTCGGTGAAGCAAGTAACTTTGCCGTTAAGGTCCGCGTCCTTATCCATTACGGTAATCAGGGCAATTTTAGTATTGAGTGGTGCTTTCTCAGACAGTAACACAGTCCCATTCACTGGGTTGATAATGTACCTCGTGTCTATTGAGGGAATGTTATCGTTAATGTCTGTGACGTTCACTGTTACGGTGGCCCTGGAGGGTGTAGAACTGCCATCACTCGCCAAAACTGTTAATTTATGGACTGGGGATTCTTCCCGGTCCAAGGGCTCCTTGACAGTGATAAGACCAGTGATGTTATCGATGGCAAACAGCCTCTTGGCCAAACTGGAGATCTGGCTGCTAAAATAAAAATGAATCTGGGCATTGGATCCCAAGTCGGCATCCGTGGCATGAAGTTGAGAGACGGAGGTGCCTACAGGTGCATTTTCGGGAACGCTGACTTCAATATCATTCTCCTTGAACACCGGACGGTTGTCATTCACATCGGTGACGGTCACTTGGAGAATGGCCGTGCTGGATCTCGGAGGGTTTCCACCATCCTCCACTTTAATCTTCATCACATAGGTGTCCTTCTGCTCCCGATCAAGAATTTGTTGCACTATCAACTGGGGCCACTTGTCTCCTTCGGGTGTTTCAATTATATCAAGTCCAAATACATTTTGACCCTGGAAGCCACAGAAAGAGAAAAGGGTATGTATTACTGCATAGACCTGTTATATACACAATATGCCTTTTTTTTTTCTTCCCTGAAAAATATCAGTCTGAATTTCCCCACATATGTTTATGCTTTGGTGTAATGCCAAAGAAAATGCAAGTCTAAAGACTTGTGACCTTGGAAACAAATCCATCTTAATTCCATAGGTCATCTTCTTTAGTAAACTATGCCTACGAATTGATCCTACATGTAATTGCAGGCTGTTATGCTTTGAATTAAATATATTCTTAGCTTTCAAAACATCCACGGATAATTGGACACCAGCTATTTAAACAATGACCTGGTATTCATTCATGAGTCATATGTGGGCTTGAAATTCTGTGATTATCCCTCTTAGGAATGTCAGGGGAAACAGGAAGCTCAAACATACCCCCCCCCCTCCATCATCTCTACCACCTAATGCTCTGATGTTCATCAGTATCCTTTACAAAGGGTCACCTAGAGTTTTCAAAAACTTAGGAAGTGGTGATAATCGAGAACCAACATATGCTTACAAAAATGGCAATAACTAATAGGATGTTTCTGATGGGGAAAAAAAATCCATGGGATAATTGTTTATTGCAGAGTTCCCCAAACTTTCTGGGTTGATGGCCGGGGGAAAGGGGGATGGTTTTGTGGAGGGGCAGGCAGGTGTGCCTGGGCATGAGCAGCCATTGCTCATGTGAGTAGGGGCACAAGCCCTTGTGATGCTCATGTAAGTGGGACTGCATTCATGCATACACATGCACAAGCCAGCCACTCATGTGGCTTGGTTGTGAATAGGCCATGAACTGGTATTGGGCTGTGGGCTACAGGTTGGGAGGCCCTGGTCTGTTGGATATTGACAATTCTGAAAATAAGGTACAGACAGACTTTAAACCAGTGATTCTCAACCTGTGCTCCATAGACCCCTGAGGGGGCTACAGTGTCATCACAAGGGGACCAAGAAGGCTTGAATAAATGCTACAATTTAAATCTTAAGTTTTGGTGGTCCATGGCCTTGGTTGGTGCTACAAAAGGTATGCAAAGGAAGTCCATGGTGAAGTAAAGGTTGAGAACCACTCCTTTAAACTATATTCATTAAGAGCGGGTAGGAAAGAGAAAGCAATTCAGAAAGGCTTATTTTTATGACAGTATTTGGTGGAAATGCAAAACTGCATGAATCTTCATTCATTGTTGCACATATGCTGATAACATGACAAGCATAGCTTGTCATTTCCTCTATGCCAACTAGTTCCTTCCCACTATCTCATGGTCTTATCAACAAACATTTATTTATTCAAATTTATGGAGTTGCCCATCTCAGGACAGTGACTTTGGATGGTTAATTATAGATAAAAGATACGATACATCAAACATCTGTAGTAGACTTTTTACTGCATCAACAAACCCTGATTACTACCCTCACTACCCAATGACTGACATAAAATAATCAGCTGTTTCCATGGTTTTGTTTTTCATTGGTGGTAGCTGGAAGTTGAAAAGCATTAAACAAGACAGCTGTTTGCCATCAATCATGTTCACAACTAACCATAAGCTATGTCTATCATGTCATCCAAGCATGAACTACATCTCTTTTGAGTGATGGGTTCTTCCTGTTTACACCTTGGACATTTAATTACCATCTTTGTTAAAGAAGAAATAGTGGTATTTAACAAGAATCATGGAAACATTATAGGATAACAGAGGACAATGACCTCCTCATTTAAACCGTGCATATATATAAATATTTGTGGGAGGTTTTCTGGCACGGATGTCCCCTTTGATCTAAAAGCTTTATCTTCATCCCCAGATAACAAAAAAGTTCAAAATGTTAGCCCAGGATTCAATACACCCAAAGTGGCCTCCTAGCAACCCAGCTGGTTATAGCAAGTGGCAGAACCGAATTAAACTTGGCTAACATTAAAAAAAGCTAAGCAGAATCAGACACAAGCTCTTTTTGGATGACTGCCCGCCAGAAGATACCAAGGCTGTAGGCTAGACAAGCAACTTGAGAAGAACAAGAGCAATAATTTTGTAGCGTTGCCAAGAAAAACAAAAAACAAAACCCAAGTGAGGTCCATAAGGTCACTGAGAATCAAGCTTGACTTGAGGGAGGTTTTATCTTTTCAACCTTTTTAATCGTGTCCTTAAGCTTCGTGAGGGGAGTTTGAAACGTTCTCGACCCCCCTCCCCCAAAGCAGCTTTTGCAGCACTTTTCAACTTTTTTAATGTTCCCTAACTCTTACCCAACTCCAAAAAGCCTAATGACGTGACACATCTTTAAGTTGGAAGAACTTGTGGATGGGTGAATACGAGACTCCAGGCAATACAGCTGTCCTCAGTCACACAGTACAGCTGCTTTGCATATCTAACATCTGACTGCTAGCTATTTTCTGAACATGATTCCCCTAGTCATTGAATATTCTTTGTCATTAAATATTTGCCATATTCGTGGGTTGCCCTATTTTTTAAAAAAGTACAAATTGCCAGGAACTTTTAATGTCGAACAGAAATGGGCAAAACTGCAACCGAATTGGGTAGGGGCGTTGCAAGCAAATCGAGATAAAGATAGTTCAATATCTCTGGGTTTTTTGCTTGTTTGTTTTGTTTTGTTTTCAAATCAGAATGCCTTTCATGGCTGCAGTAAAAAAATCAGCATTCCAGATGTTCCAGAACTGGGTATGTCTAGCCCAGTGGTTCTCAACCTTCCTAATGCCGTGACCCCCTTAATACACTTCGTCACTTGTGGGGACCCCCAACC
>JANHFR010004547.1:259038-270675 GCA_032468015.1 Mimophis mahfalensis
GGTTCTCTGAACTGCTTAGAAAGTTAACAACCGGTTCTAGCGAATAGGTGCGAACTGGTAGAAACCCACCCCTGACTCATAACCTTCCTTCGTCGGGGGATTTCTTGGCAATGTTTGATGGATAAAGGGAATGACATGCTGATATGAGTATTTATTTGGAAGGAACAAGGGAGCAGAAAGCAATGTTAAGCTGAAATGTTTCTGATAAGTAGAGTGTCCTCAATCATTTGGGATTGAGTTAGTTGACCCTATAGGAATCTGCTCACATGAGGAAGGAAGTTCTCTTCCTTTCACACTCTTTTTGGAGTTCTTGTTGAATTTAACCCCACTCCCAAAAGGAAAGAGACCTCCAAGCTTTTAGAGTAGTCTACCATATGGGGTGTGTCAGATTTGCCCTCCCACATTTAATAAAGCCCTAAAGATTTATTTAGGCCACCCTTTGAATGGATGGGAATGTTTCACTTTAAGTGTTAGCTTATAGCAGAATTGGATTTTAATACTGTGCAGTGATATTTTTAACTGCTGCTCTTTTATTAATGTTTTATTAGGTTTCTATTGTGTGCGTTTCCAGTACTGTATTAATGTATGATTATTATCATTATACGTTGGTGCAATAAGAGTTTGTTGCTGTAAGCTGCCTTGGGAAAACGTTATTTATAAATTTTTAAAATAAACTAATGAGCAGGAAAGACAAAAGGTTTAACAAAGGGAGAAAGAAAAACATCAATCTTTTTTGCCAAATCCAAATCGAACTACTTGTGTCCTGATTCTCACTGTAAATACATGGAGACAGCATTAGTGAACCAGCAATTTGAAGGGTGGTTTTGGGAAAATGGTGGCCCTTATTTATTGATCCCTAGCCCATGGTATATTGCCTTTATACACACTTACTTCTACCTATTACAATTATGTGTTGTTATCTCAACTAGTTAAACACAAGCTAGTAGGTGGAGTGGTGTAGTGGCCTAGCGGTGGAGCTCTCACCTCACAATCAGGAGGCTGTGAGTTCGATCCTAGCTAGAGGCAGATATTTCTCTCTCTGGGCACAATGAGACTATATCCCCTGAACAAACCTCTGCATTGGCAACAGGAAGGGCATCCGGCCATTAAACACTCCACTAGCTCCGTTCAGCTGCCCAGCCTCCATCCTGCAAGGGATTATGGGGTCATCAAAAGGTGACGATGTTGATTTAAGCTAGTAGGTCCATCACAGTGTAATTAATTAATTAAATTAATTATTTCCATGCATTTTTAATTAATTCCATGCATTTTAATCATTCAAAAGATAAAACCCGGCTCATTCTTCACTCTTCTAAGTCAAATGCATATTTTATCATGATGCTTCTCCCTCTCCTTAATAATGACTATATTTCAACATTTATGTTGTGACATGTGGACCATAAACTGTTATGCAGTTGTGAAGTATTAAAACAGAAATATATATTTTAGTGGATTTCTGCCTATCCTTTACTATAGCCATTGCCTACAGCTCAATTAAAAGTATTTAGAATCTGACTTTGACTCAATATATTCCCATTTTGCCACCTTTAAGAAAAAGTTCACATTATGTTCATAAATTGATCAATGGACTTCATCCATGTCTCCATGAAACTGGACTGAGTGATGTCTCCAGTTTCTTGTTACATCAGCATTTCCTGCTATAGTAGTGTACCATCTCAGCAACTTGGTCTACGGCCATCAATGACAAACACCTTAAGTTTATTAAAAGCAAGCAAATAAAACCTGGCTGGAATGCGTGGGGAGGTCTAAGGATAGACTTGGCGGCAATGCAACCCATTGATTATGTTAATGAGTTGAAAAGTTCACTCTTAAATCAAGTCCGCTGCAGCATGAATCTAAATGGGCTGTGAAGAGCTAAGAGTTTATGACAACCTCACTGACGCCAGCAGTCTCACCAGTACAGAACAGAAACACCAGTGGATCCCAGTGGATCTTGGGCTACAAAGTCTACGGTGATGCAATTAAATCGTGAGATGTCAATTTGAAAGTTCCGACTTTGACTCACATATCTGCTGTCATTTCAGTTTGGTTAAGGATGGACTTCTTTGGCCTTCTGTGATACTGTCCAAAATAACATGTTCTCTTGTAAGAGAGAAACATCAGCAGGAAGAACTAATCAAATGGAGCAAATAAAATATCCAGTAGTGATATCCTATTGGTTCGTCCCGGTTTGACCGAACCGGTGATGATAATTAGGGGTGGTTCTCCGAACTGGCAAAATCTACCCCTGGCTGGCCCTGCCCATATCCCCACACCCACTTTTTAAAATCTCAGCTGATTTACACGGCAGAACTAGTAGCCACACAAATCAGCTGAGCTCCAGCTTTTGAAGCCCAGGGAACACGCTGTTCCCAACTATTTCTTCTCTCTGGAGCAACGGAGGCTCTTTCTCTGGGCTCCGTGGAGTCTGCAGAGCCCAGAAAAACAGTTTCCACACTGTTCTGGAGAGCAGAAATAGATGGGGGCAGCATGTTCCCTGGGCTTCAAAAGTTGTGCGTGCCCCCATGCTCATATTTAGTGAACTGGTGGTGGGATTTTTTGAACCCCACCACTGAAAACATCCCTACGAGGAGAAATCAATCTTCTCAAAAAAATAAAATAAAATAATGCACTAGTAAGCATTGAACGGCCTCAGCAAGTTGGCTCAATGTATTCTGTCCATGGTCCCAGTGCATTAAATAAAATATCCTTAAACAAATTATATGATATGAAATCCAGTCATCAATTGTGAGAGCAGTTGGCATACGCCTGGAAAAAAACAAAACTATGTGTACCATATTCTCACATTTCTTAGCGACCTTATAAGTGCATTCAACATTTTCCCATATTGTAGGGCAGACTTGAATCCAAGAATAACCCTTTTCACTAAGGCTCTGATTGAGTTGTGATGGCAGATATATGAGTCACAGTGAAATTCACATCTCAAGGTTTGGTTGCAACACCATTAGACCAACCTTTAAACACTGTGTGTAGAATTCTAGATCATTGATTATATCACTTGATATTCATGCTAGTGTGGGTGTTGAATTGGGTCTCCGTACTATGGAAAAACAATAGTGTCCCCCATATTCAAAGTGGAGTTAATATATATTAAAGTTAATATACAGTGTGCATGGAATCCATAATGAGTACCTTTCAAAAGTTTTATTCCAAATTTACTACTGCTACTGTTCAAGATATACTGCTTGAAGCAACACTCTCACTTTTGCAGTACAGTACAGTCAACTCTATACAACTTTAGCAGAACTGGTATTCTTGGCCAAAACAAATTTAATGAACTTTTTTTTTCTTTAAAAAAAAATCCATTATCCCTCTATATTTGCTGGCAAATATTTCTTGGCAAAGCCATTTATTTATATGCCATTTATTTTCTTTCTGCTGGATAAAAATCAGAATCTTTTTGCTCTTCCATTTACTTTTACTTTCCTTTTAAGAAAGCTATCTAATAACTCAGCTGTTTCAAACCCTCATTAATATCTTCTCATTTATTAAATGGTTCCTCTTCCTCTCTGGAAGCATTTGCAACTGAGTTATAAAAGCATTTTCTTCTTTCCTTCGAGCAAAAGGCAACTAAGTCTACTATTTTTTAAAAAACAAGAATCCTGCTGTTTTCATTTCTCGTTCCATCTCTTCAACTGAATTGAATTCTTACCCTATGACGCATAAAAATGCATCATTTTGAACAATTTATAAAGACTCGTTTTTTTAAAAAACTCTCCAAACCAAATGAGTAAACTCCATGCAATTTCCTTGCAATTTTCTTTCATCTCCCCTCGTTTTTAACCAACAAAAAACCAGATAATGTTTTGACCATAGACAACAGGTGTGCTATTATTATTTTGGTTATCACAGACTTATGAAGATATTTTTTCATAAAACATTTAGATACCATCTAATCATTGGATTGCCTTCCCATTTTCCACCAATGCCTGGCTAATTATTTAAGGAATCAAACTCTTTGTAAGAAATAAATTTGGGACCTTGAATCCTGCAGTTTACTTCTAGAAGGAGGTTTGCAGAATCAGAAAGCACGGGGAAAATTGACCCAGGAATAAATAAATAAAAAATATTTGATGGCAAAACTAAATAAGATTTTGCTCTGCGACATAGCTTTATTAGTTCTATTATTTCATAAGGGAAAAAAAGCTGTGTGCAACTAAAGGACTAAAACTATTTTCTTTAATGGGAAAAAATGCATGTAACTTAGCTTGTGGATGTACAACAAGAGGATCAGAATGTAAGATAAAGAACCAGAACCATGAATGAAGGTGAATATGCATGTTCCAGGATAATGTTGTAGGATCCAATCTGGGTTAGTTATCAGAACTATTTTCATTAAGAAATATCCAATATCTATATAATGATGGCAACTAATTAAAGAGAAGCAACCTAGAGCTAAGGAGAAAATTTATAGGAACAAGATCAATCTGTTGTGGCTTTGTGCTGCAGATCTGGCAGCTGATTCTGACTCTGAGGGAGATCTAGAGTCAGAGTTGGATGGAGGGGAGGAACCGGCTGCTGTGACTGTAACTGTGACTGTGGCTGGGCCGTCCACTAGTTATCAGGAGCCTTAGGCTTCTGATAGTGGTGCAGAGGAGGCCCTGATTAATGCAAGGACATGCAGGCACTTGAGAAGGCAGCAGCAATGGAGGAGAGACACAGCTGACCGGTAACTGGCCACACTCCATAAGAGTTAAAAGGGGTGTGGTTGGAAACAGACTTCCGCAGAGAGATTTGGAGTGTTGTGGATTGTGCTTGTTTCTATCATGGTTTGCCTTGTTTCTATCATGGTTTGCCTTGTTTCTATCATGGTTTGCCTTGTTTCTATCATGGTTTGCCTTGTTTCCTGGGATTTCTGTTTGAGTATTCAGTCTCTCTAACTGGTCTCTGTGTTCATGTTCATCTGTGTTCATCTCGGAATTATTCCTTTTTATTAGGACAATTGGCATTTTGCCCAGAAAAGTGTGGAGGCTTGCCAGAGGCTTCTGGCAAGTTGGAAATGTTTGGACAAATAAAGACTCTGTGCTTTTAGGAAAGAGTCTTGATCCGTATGTTTCAGGCATGGAACACAACTGAAAAGTAAAAGATCTCCTATGACAAGTATGCTAAGAATTTCATAAGTGAAATGAATTACACCTCTTGATAAATGTTTAGACAACATGTTGAACCAATATAAATTGCTCTGTCAGTCATTAATCAATACTGCACACCGAAACCTTCCATATTTCTGCCATTCATTCATTCATCTATTCAGTTTAGTTCTTCCATTTATACATTCACCTATCTCAAATTCATGGCTCTGGGCAGCTAACAACAGGGGGAAAAAATCATTAAATTACATTTATTATAAAAATGAGATGCACATTCAGACTCACACATAGCTGAGGTAGAAAAAAAAATTAGAACCCTCAACAAAAAATCAGTATAACCATTAAACAGGCTTTTCATCATACTTTTCTCACCAAATTTAAAATTCCATATCTAATTTCTAAAATAGAATCAGTTTATTATGAATTTTCCAGAGCTCAATGTATTTCTCAATGTATTTGCCCCTACAGACCGTTACTGAAAAAAAGCTATTCTGCAATTATCTTAAGCAGTTTATTGATATATAAACTGCTTAAGATAGCAGTTTCATTTTGAGTTTCATTTTAGCAATATGTAAGAGCACTATGTATATGTTAAAATTACAGCAACATGCATTATTTGCACTATGGGAGAAATGTTTCTTTGAACTAAAAAAATTAAGTCTAGGACCAATTATGTTTCTCATCCAATCCGAATTATCTGCATTAAAAAGCAAAGAAAATGGGAAAAATTCTCTCATTACATTGGGTGTGCATAATGCACAAATCTGCTTTTCCCACTCTTGGAATCAATCTCGAAACATGCAAACGCAGACTTCATTTCACACTAGAAGTTGAAATATTGCTCTATCTAAACTGATTTTTTTAAAAAAACAAATCTGCTATAACATAGGCATGTAGATGGATACAGATGGCTGTAAATACACAATTAATGAACACTTTTACAAATTGATTGCCATTTCTAGCATAAATAAACTATTGAGCAGTTTGGATTTGAAGATATTAATAAATATATCTGTTTTTATAATTTCTTGAAAAAATCATTACTAATGAGATTGTTATTTTGCATGTATATATGTTGTACAAAGGTAAAGGTTCCCCTCGCACATACACGCTAGTCATTCCCGACTCTAGGTGGCGGTTCTCATCTCCATTTCAAAGCTGAAGAGCCAGCGCTGTCTGAAGACGTCTCCGTGGTCATGTGGCCGGCATGACTAAACACCAAAGGTGCACGGAACACTGTTACCTTCCCACCAAAGGTGGTCCCTGTTTTTCTACTTGCATCTTTAGATGCTTTTGAACTGCTAGGTTGGCAGAAGCTCGGACAAGTAATGGGAGCTCACTCTGTTACACAGCGCTCGGGATTCGAACTGCCAAACTGCTGACCTTTCTGTTCTACAAGCTCAGTGTCTTAGCCACTGAGCCACTGTGTCCCTGTTTATTAAAAATAGATGATTGTTCTAATGTACAATCCATCCAATTTTCTCCTAATGCTTGCCCATTCTTTATAAATTACAGAAAAGCTAAAAGGGTGGAGGCTGCCAAATTTGAGGAAGTAGAGTGTCCCATAAGGCAGGGGCTCCAATGGAAAAGGCACGCTTCATAGCTCTCAACAGATGACAACATTTAGGGAAAGGGACTAGAATCATCCCCATCCTATCTGATATAGTACTGTATGACTGCTAGATGTACTTAAGGCAAGGGTCTTCAAACTTGGCAAGTTTAAGATTTGTAGACTTCAACTCCAAGACTGGAGGAGGAATTCTGGGAGGTGAAGTCCACAAGTCTTAAAGCTGTCAAGTTTGAATGCCCCTGCCTTAAGGAAATGTAGTCCTGCAGATAGCCTGGCCCTATGCTGCATAGGTGATGGCCAGTACCTTGAATTGCCCCTGGAAAGAAATGGAACCCAGTGCATTTCACACAACAGAGTTTTACACGGGCCAAGGTAGGGGACCCCATTACTATGCAGTGATCTTCAAGGACAAGCTCATGTACAGCACAATGCATTAATATAGATGGGCTTGTTAAATTAAGAGTTTGCACGACACAGAGGAAATCTAGAGATATAGTTATTTTAGAAAGTGAAAAGCTACTCTTGCCATGAGACTGAAGTAAGGAGATTAAATTTTCCCAATTTTTTCTTTTCTTTTCTTTTCTTTTCTTTTCTTTTCTTTTCTTTTTTTTTTGGTATCATTGCTGTTTTTTAAGAGGGGGAAAAAAAGAAATACCAAATTCTACAAACAGGTGGTTTTTGGTTGAGCAACTTATCGGGGATTTCCACATCTTCAATTATCATATAATTATTTGGATATCATAACATCTTGACCACTCATAACATTCTCAATTCATAGAAGTGCCATTTTCCCAAAGGATTTTAAAACTTCCATGTTTGAGACTGACATAAACCCCAGAGTAATATATACTGTATTTTTCAGAAGGAGGTGATCTCAGCTTTCTGGCACATATGCTTCAAATCCCCAGAATATTATGGATATATATCTCAAAGATCTCTTGGCAAGCTGGTATTTAATGCTGTAGAGAGCTAATTTGGAGCTAAACTACTTTGCAAAAAGCAGTTTGGCGGCTGTCGGAGGGAGCAGGCTGAGTGTGCGTGGCAGATCATTTTCTTGAAATGCTAGTTACAACAATCTATAATTGTTATAGGTTTGGGCATTTGTCAAAGGAATAAATGCAGCAAATGGTTACGGAGCGAACATCTGCACAGCACTCTTCTTTTTATTCCTGGAGTTTATTGTCCATTAATTTGATGTATGCTTCTTTTAAAAAATGCTTCCCCCAACCCTGCTCCAGTCCTGTTTTGTGACTCTCCTTTTTTGGATCCTCCTTCTTACATCCGTTTTCTTTTTTCCTATTCCTATTCCTTTTTTTTTTTTTTTTTTTTTTGCATGGACTAATATATCACCGCTTGGAACAAAGAAGAAAAAGTGGTTTCTTAATTCAGGGGCGGCAAAAAAATGAAGGCAAAACTATTGTATAATAAATAACGATGCTGAGTTATTCAAAGAGCCTGTGTATCTTATTGTCTGGATGGTTGTCAAGGCTACAAATTGTTAGTATCTCAATTCAGCCCTGGTCCAGGGCAAAATGCTCCAGGTGTTTACCGTTCTTTCCCTAGTAGACAAATGTCCACCCAGCGAAACGAGCAGGGCAGTTGATGTCACCACCCAGCGTGTAAATCACAATTACCTCATTGGCTTCCTTGGCACAAGGCCAGCTTCATCCAGCTAAGCAACTGCCAAGGTTAATGTCAGTCACAGCAATGAGGCCATCACAGTCACTGCTTAAAAGACCACAAGGGGGGCACTAGGGATCATTAAATGGATAATTGAAAGACATTTGCATACTGAATTCCTTTTCTCTATTCTCAGTCAGACACATATCTACCTGTCTGGCCCATACAGCCCCTGGAAAGGTATATTTAGCACAATGAGGCTCATTCATATCTGCAAAGTCCATTTGCGACTCAAATTGGTTGCACAATGGGAAGCGGCTCTGTTGCTTATTTACTTCTTTTTTTAAAAAAAACTTTATTTACAATTTAATTTTAAAAACAGCATAAACAAGACATACACCATAAAATTACATTACCAAAAAGAAGAAAACGAGAGAGAGAGAGAGAGAGAGAGAGAGAGAGAGAGAGAGAGAGAGAGAGAAAAGAGTGTAAAGTAACAAAAACATAACTATTGATGTTAAGTAATTACCACACACACAACACACACACTCTAAACCTACACAACCTAAAGAAACAGATAGATAAAATAGCCAATACATAAGTGCCCGAGGGTAAATGGTTAATATTTCTAAATAACATAATAATTCATCCTATGACTTCCACTTATATTTCTATATATCTTTGAATAATCACTTGGAATATACCTTTCAGCTCTTATAAATTATAACAGTTTCTTGGCAGTATTTCTATCATTTCCGTGCCCAATGGAATATTTAGTCCTTATTCCAATTTAATTTCCAAAATTTACTTCAATTCTTTCTTATTCTTCTTCACTTTTTCTATCCATTGATACCAAGGCTCCAATTTTTTTGAAATTCTTTCTTATCTTTATCCTTTAATAAACTTGATATCCAATTCAGCACATTGTGTAATTTTACAAATTAGACTTTCTCCCATTGCTTATTTACTTCTTGTTTTTCATTAGCTCAGCAAGCACGAGGGGTGGTGATGTCCCTATGGGTTTTACTTAATACTTACTAGCCGCCATCTTGAAAGAGGCAACGTTTGCTTAATGTTCATTCAGCATGCTTCTTTCTTTTTTCCTCTTGCGGGTTTAATTAAGTCTGAGTGGGAAGGAGAGGCAGACTTTAACCCTAACCCAGCTGTAGTTTTCTAACAGTTTGGCCCAGCTCGGGCGAACCGTTTGTTATGTTTAACAACAGGTTTGGGCAAACTGCTTGTTAAATTTAGCTACTGATATTGGCAAACCACTTGCCAAATTTACCTACCGGTTCGGCGATCCGTGTTGCTTTGTTTGGGGGAAAAAATGAGGCCCGAAAGACAGCTGACTGGCGCGGCAGTGCCGATCAGCTGTTTTTTCAGGCCTGTTTTGCTAAAAGTGATACATGCAAGATGAACATACACAGCGAATCAGTTATTAGACCAGCGCAAACCCATATATTGCACTTACCCTTTCTGCCTCCTTTCTACTGAAATCATTGAAATCACTATTCTATTCTATGTTTGCTTTTGCAATATAACTTTGGCAGAAAAAAGAATATTTACTTCCTAGGTCCCTATCTTGTCAAACTGTCCGAAGGAACAATCCTGCCAAAAATAGTTGCTGCTGGAAATCCCAAGACGTAAGAAGCTAAAGAAATTTCACTTACATTCTACTGCAAGAGAACATTTGTAGTATTGATATGTGCTTTGGATCAGCATTAGTCATGGAATTCAGACAAAAATTCTAAACATTTTTATAGCACTTAGATTTAGCAATAGCACTTAGATTTATATACTGCTTATCGGGGCTTTCAACCCTCCCTAAGTGGTTTACAGAGTCAGCCTCTTGCCCCCAGCAATCTGGGTCCTCATTGTACCCACCTTGGAAGGATGGAAGGCTGAGTCAACCTTGAGCCTGGTGAGATTTGAACTGCCTAATTTCAGGCAGATGGCAGCTAAGTACTACATAGAGCACTCTACTCGCGGCAGCACCACGGCTCTTTTTATGGATCTTGGATGCAGTATGCCTATTTGGTACTTTTTACAGAGATCTCTAGCTGGCATCTTGAATCCCTTCAAGCTTCATGGAATTATTTTAGTGACTTTAGAGACAGCACCCAAACTGATAAAAAAAAATAAAAAATAATAGCTTTGGATCAAGAATGGTAGAGTTGCAGACTATTGCAGGTCCATGCTAATTTTAAGTACCTTGTTTATATGACACCAGAGTTTGAACAGTGATCCTTGTTCTTGGGTTTACAAGACAGATACTGAACTTACTGGCGTTCCATTTCCAGGAACACTTCACATTGTCACTTATTATCTTTAAAATTTTATTTGACGTGACATCTGGTACTTGTTATTTTCCCTCACAGGAATCTGCTCATCCTTTAATATAAGACATGTTGCTTTCACAGGTTACAGAATATTTGTAAAGACTTTCTTAATGGTGGCTCCCTCTAAAGATTTCAGATCTGGACTGCATAAATCCAAGTGACTACAAGATAAAAGCAAAGAATGATGAAAATCCTAACTCTGCTGCAGGGGTGGGTTTCAATTTTTTTAACAACCAGTTTTATGGGTGGGGCTTGGTGGGCATGTGACTGGGTGGGTTGGGTTTGGTGGGCATGTCACAGGGTGAATGGGGACAATTCGTTGTCACTCACATCAAGGGGTGCCTCACCTGGCCCTTCCCCTCCCAGCTCTCCAACCTCTGTGTGCCTGGGGGAGAGGCAGTGGTGGGGGCGGCTTCTGAGCACCCCGGAGGGACTCACAGAGAAGCTCCCAGACCAGCCCCCTCTCTTTTGGCATGAGGAGGAGAAGTTTCTCCTCCTCATGCCGAAACAGAGCAGCGAACAGCCATGCCACTTTTGGCCTGTCAGTGGTCCAATTTGCCTCTGAACTGTGCAAAATCAAGGCAGGAAGGGGTGTGGAGGGAAGGAAGGGGTGGGGCCAGCCAGGAGTGTGTTTTGCCAGTTCTCCAAACTGTGCAAAAGCATAACAACCAGTTCGCCCAAACCGGGCCAAACCGGCTGAAACCCAACCCCGCTCTGCTGCCATTCAATAGTTATCTGGGTATCTGAAGCTCAGCAATGATAGTCCTCAGCATCCCAACAGGGAATTCCTTATTTAGGCTATGTTGATAAAAGGAGCCATTTCTAGTTGAATAAGTGTATGTAACCACACTGTAGTTGCAGATAATTTTGTAGTTGTTAGATCAGTGGTTCTCAACCTTCCTAATGCCATGACCCTTTAGTACAGTTCCTCCTGTTGTGGTGACCCCCAACCATAAAATTATTTTCACATACACCTGTATTTGTATTGAAATATGTG
>JANHFR010004547.1:293950-306464 GCA_032468015.1 Mimophis mahfalensis
GGCAGCAGGTGTCCCCTTAGATATTCCGGGCCCAAGCCATTCAGGGCTTTATAGGTAAGCACCAGCACCTTGAATCTACCTATTCTCCAAAGCCCCTGAAGGCAGGACAAGAAGCAATGGGTGGAAACTAATCAAGGAGAGAAACAACTTAAAACTAAGAAGTTTCCTGACAGAACAATTAATCAGTGGAACAACTGGCCTCCATAAGTTGTAAATGCTTCAACACTGGAAGTTTTTAAGAAGAGATTGGATAACCATTTGTCTGAAGTGCTGTAGGGATTCCTGCCTGAACAGGGGGTTGGACTAGAAGACCCCCAAGGTCCCTTCCATCTCTGTTATTCTATTCCATGTAGTAAATGAAGTCAGCTTTCTTGACTTCAGAAGTTCAGAATGAAAATACCCAAACAAAATGAAGCTTCTGCCTCCATTTGAAGATGCTGATTAAATGAAACCGAATTCTTTGCTACTGAATTCTGTTCCTCAGATGCTAATGCCCAGCCAGGACACTCCCTGCCCCCCATAACTTATGTTTATTACACCAAGACCTCTCCCCTGGGTCAACACATAATGCAACTTTGTCCTTTTAAATTTGTTTGCAACACAAATTCAGCTTCAAGATAGAAACATGTATAAATAATTTAAGCAGAGTTAAGGAGGCCCAACTGCAAGCATTGAAGATCTCATGGGCACAATATTTGGACCAACTTCTGTTGTTTATCTACTTCCATTGTTTTGTTTTGTTTTCCAAGTTGGACTGTTGAAATATTCTTGGGAGTTCAAAAGCTTATACACTGATTCCTGCATGCCATTATGGTTATTCCTTCTAAAGTTGTTGACCAACCTCTACTTTCTCATGGCAATGTTGGTCTCCTTCTGTCCCCCATTCCTCAGACAGACATAATTGTTTCTGAAATAGTGACAGAGGCTCTAAGGTGCAAGAACAATGATAGAAAAATTGAAGAACTCTTTGAGAGTGAAAATTTTATTCCCATTTTATGAATTCCTAGTTGAGCAGTGGGAAGAAATACATAATTGGAAAGAGCTGCAGTGAGCCTTTAAAATCATAATTTTGCAAAGCTTCCCTCATGCCCAAAGGTACCTAAGCTTGTTGAACTATATGAAAATCTTTACACACAGATAGAATATTTGATGTTCAATAATAAGAAACAGGTGAGAATCCTCTGGCTTAATTTGGAGTTATACCTTGACTTCTCTGATCCAGAGCTACAGAAAAAAACGATGGGAAAGGGATGATACATACTCCCAATAAAAATTGCTAGAATAACCACTATATTCCCAGCAAGCAGGAAGAAGGCATCCATGTTTTTCAATCTGTACAGATTTTCAAATCAAAATGCTTTAGAGACATGTCTAAATTGAAATAAGATGCACGAATCAAGTTCACGTTAGGCTTTGGTTGTTGTTTTTAATATTAGCTGAAGTCAGTTGTGTCTGGGTCTTTCATTTTTCTAATCGACTCAATTTTATTCACAGCCCAAAGCCCCCAAAGCAAATTACAAATATAATCTAAACTCAGCATTAAATTGTTTTTCTGTTTTCCTGTTAAATGCATAAAATTAATACTATATGCAGGCACGGATATTAAGAAATCTGGATGAGGGCTATTTTTAATAAAGTGTGGCAACGGCGAACTCTATTTAGAAGCATGAATTGAAGTTAGAAACATTAGTTAGATGATAAGACAATCTGGAATTCTTAGAAAGTAGGGCAGGGATGTAAGACATGTGCTTCTCAAAACACAGATTGGTACATTTGACTTAGTAGCACAATATCAGCTGATGGCAAGAGAGATAATATAGCTTTAGAGGAAGCTCCACCTTCCTATTTGCTGCAGAAAATAAAAAAAAATAGTGTAAAAATATTTTTTGAAAGGACTCAATGGTAAACTGTTCTGGGGGCCCAGTTTAATTTGTGAAGTACAAATTATTTTTCAAACACAAGCTCCCTTTGGTACGGACTTACACTTTAAACGTTCCTAAACCCTACCACTGGGCTTAATGCTATTTTAATGTTGCTGTAATGAATGAAGTTATCTGCCACTACCTACTGATTGTCGTAGTAACACTGTTGAATGTTATATTGTTAAATTTTATTCATTCTGTTATTCAATAAAAATGTCTCTGGGTGTATTTAAAATGGCTGACTAGGCCCCAGCCACAGCACACTAACAAACAGGCGACAGCTTGTCTGCTACCAGACAGATCTCAACCACCTAAGGCACTCATGTGATGTGTCAATCATCATTAGTATGGAAGAGTATAAATATAGGAGGCTCCACTCCAAGCCTCGTGGTGGCATTGTAGTGGTGATAGTGCTTTACTTT
Source organism: Mimophis mahfalensis (assembly GCA_032468015.1). Classification (NCBI taxonomy): domain Eukaryota; kingdom Metazoa; phylum Chordata; class Lepidosauria; order Squamata; genus Mimophis; species Mimophis mahfalensis. The sequence continues at coordinate 296,295 of JANHFR010004547.1, forward strand.
CTGTTTCCTTCCTGTATGCCTGACTACCTCATGACTGATGTATATAGCTTGTAAATAAACCTGCATTTTTCTGGATGAGTTTTGCCTTGGTCTCCTGACTTCATCTCCGTTATGAGCCATCAACCATCATTTAGTTGCAAGGTTTCCTGTTTAATTGTTTTAAGGGACAGCAGAGTGAAGACTGCTCTGCAATAATCCCAACATATATTCATATTTTGATTTCATGTGTTTGAATCCAAGTTAAGATGGCTGCCTGGGAGCCACACCACACTAACATGAACCTGGCAGCAGGCTGTCTGGAAGAAGCCTGGGTTTCATGCCTGAATTTATCTATTCTCCTTGTACTGCACTGGCTCCAACAATTATCCCATTCCTGTGTAAAAGGCCTCCCCCACATGTCTGATCACAATCGCGATTACTACTTCTACCTGTCGTGCCGTCGCTTACTTCGGGCTGACAGCTTTGGAGGATGGGGCAGGCAACAGTGTCACCATTATCGTCCCTTGTAGCCCGGCACCCTATTGCCCGGAGGGAGGTAGTTCCATCACGACCAGATAGTTCTCCGGACCGATCAGAACCTCTATCATCCCTGGCCAAATCTCTGTCGTCCCCTACTAACCTACCGCACTTCCCAACCAGTCCTAATGCTGCTGTCCATCCTCCCACCCCGTTGAGACGTCCTGTTGCTATTGTTTTCCCCATCCAGTTGAGACCTCCCGTTCCTTCTGCCCCATTGAGACCCCCTCCTGTGTTTCGTCCACGCATTCGTTCCCATCCCCGCATGCCTCGTTTTCCCCGTTACTGCCCGTGGGAGATCGGTTCCGAAGGTTGGGAGGGGGAGTGAATAAAGAGCGCATGCTCAGTCCCCAATTGGACTGCTCCGGAAGGGCCGAGAAGACCCCCGAAGTTTCCAGACCTGGGGCGTGTGACCGACCACGTGGACGTATAAGAAAATCAGGGCACCTCCTCCACCCCAGAACTGACTCGATCCCGGACAGGGTACCCCCCTGCTCCGTTGCTCACCCATTCTCCCTCAAAACCTGTTGTGAATAAAGTTTATGTTTCCTAAAATTGGGAGTCAGTGTCTTGCTAGCAGGTGAATTTGGGCGAGACGGGTGTGACAGTACCATTCTTGTGATACCTTGAATGTAAATATGTCTGTTAAATAAAAGGAACCAGATCAGCTATGCACTGTTTTCCCAGCCTCAGTCTATCAACTCCACCACCTCTAAAATAATTCAACAACAACACAATCTCAGGGGCCCTTCCTGGATTCCCAGCTACTGCTGGATGGACAATTGGAGGTCACGTTCAGGAGGGATTGGCCAGGTTTGTCTAGCACACCAAATAAAGCCCTTCCTAGGGCTTCTCTGGCCTAGGGATAGAGCAATTGCCTTGCAATCAGGAGGCTGTGAGTTTGATCCTAGGTAGCAGCAGAGGGTCTCCTGCTTGGGCAGGGGGGTTGATTCCATGACCTACAAGGTCCCTTCCAACTCTGTGATCTGAGCAGAAGATGCTATTAATGGTGATTCATGTTTTGATCATCATGTACTGAGCTTTCTGATCAACAAGCTCTGCATCTTAGCTACTGAGCCACCACATCCGTTTTTAACTAGCCTTAACATTACATTGCCTTAACATTGATTTTTAGACTGGCCCTCTACCACAACAAGAATTCTTTTCTGGGAGTTGGCTACAGCTCAGTCGGCCTTCACATTTAATTAATTCTTATACTTAAAACTCTTCATCTTCCCCAGGAGATTCCAGATTAGGCACACCGGTGTTATCACCTCCAGTAAATCAAGGGTTGCTTATATGTCACAACAGACTCTTCTATGTCAAGAGAAAAGAGATAAAAAAGAGAACCCCCCTCCCAGCTAAAATTACCCCCCAAAAGTGGTTGATCCCGAGAGGAGCTATTAATTATCCCGGGACAGAGGAAGTTGAAAGCTTACTTTCCAGTTTATAATCAAAATTCTGATGATGGTAATTTTATTTTATTTATTATTATTATTTTGAGTGCCAGGCTTTTTCAGAAATATATATATATATATCAGGGAATATATCAGATCTGAGAAATTCTATTCGGCTTCCAATTTCCTGCCTTTTCAAAGGCAAGAATCCAATAACACAAATTGTGTAATCTAGTTGTGGTCTCTTTTTTTATTGTAGCTTCACCAGGGGTCAAGATGTATACCACTAGTAGGCTGCAATAGCTGTATAAGTCTTAATGCTTATCCGTTCCTCTGGAAACTATATGCGGCTGCATAAAACATAATCTGGTATTCTACCATTCTTCTACTTTCATTTGAAAGCATGGGGTATGTATCCGTAGCAGGGGGATAAAGCATCAAGCATACAAAAAGCACAGAAAAACCAATCCTTTGTCATTTTAGCTGACATATTAGCTAAATCGTATCTCACTGTGCTGTCTGAAATATCAAAATGACGTTCTGGTTGGATCAGATTGATTGAAAGTGCGTTGCAGCTACACAAAAACGTATGAATGCTCTAGAGAGAAGATACCAAATCCTAAATTAAATGCTGTTGTTTACTGGTGGATCAAAATCTCAATACCAGGAAACCTTTTAGGTCAGAACCTGGAGTTCTTTTAAGAATTAAGATGTGCCATTATTAAACGCAAAAGCCTTTATACTTTACACAGGGAGCCCTCGACTCAACACCATGATGATAAGTTGTAACATTAAACAAGGTGGTAATTAAGTCAGGCACCCAATTTACAACCTTTTTTATTTGGCCAGGGTCATAAAGCAAATACCATAGTCATTAAGCAAGGCATCAGGTGACTATTACTTGTTACTTTCCCTGCTACTTACTACCCTACTGACTTTGCTTGTTGGGAAAGGTTGTAAATGGCAATCTTGTGACTGTGGGACACTGCAACTGTTGTAAATGATATCAGTTGCCAACTGCCTGGATCACAAATCCATGAACATGGAGGTGCTACAACCGTCATAAGATAGGGTGGGCTGCTACGGGTTCACACGGGTTTGGGTATGCCTCTAGCTAAGGTTCTGCCCAGTTTAGTGAACCTGTAAATCCCACACCTGGCATGCCCCGCCCACCTCACCCGTCCCTCCCAGGAGTCCCCAGGTGGCCCGTTTTAGATGCCAGGTAAGTGCAGGGCCTGTGTGGAGGCTTGGGGAAGGTGAAAAATGGAGGCCCTGGAAACAGGCCCGTTTCTGGCTCTGGAACCCAGGGGGTGGCGTGTTCGCCCTCCCGGAGGCTCAAGAAAACCCTCCGGAGCCAGGGTAGGGTGAAAAACAGGCCCACTGGAAGCTCCAGAAGGCCGGAAATGGGTCCAGAGCCTGGGGGAAGACATTTTCACCCTCCTGGAGGCTCAAGGAATGCCCCCAGAGCTGGGGGAGGGTGAAAACAGCCGTCCCACCATGATGCAGGAGGCCAACTAGGCCACGCCCACCATGGCCAGAGCCCCCCAGTTGCTGAAATTTTTGAAGACCACCCCTGTTCATAAGTGTGAGGACCAGACAGAACCCATGTTTTTCAGCGCTGTTGTAACTTCAAAGAGTTGCTAAACCAATAGCTGAGGAGCAGCCGTAATCAAATAGATTAACAGACCACTTCCTTCCCAAGCACTGTGCCTGAGGAAATGACTGTTGAAAAGCTATCTTTACCCCCCAAAAGCAAAACACCTGTGTTCGCATTCAGACGATCTCGAGAGGTAATGGAAATACAGACCTTGTCCTGCACAGACTGCATTTTACCTCTCACTCTTACAAACAACAGACCTTCTGACTTGCTGTGAAAGATAACGGCACGCTTATTTAAATTATTCTCCCATTTGTCTGGCTTAAAAGATCCACCAGGAAACAAGTATTAAATTGCTGCTCGTGGTATGGCTGATTTCTGATAATGCGGCGTTCGCTATAAAAAGGCCATCTCAAAAATTTCTGCAGAGTGGAACTTGTAGTCTGCTTGTCAGAATCCCAACTCACTGTCAACCACTGGGGAAATCAGGAGATTTCAGACAGTTCAAATGAACCTAACTGTCAGGGTTCCAAAGAAACTCCTCTTATCCATTCATTACTTAGAGACAAAGTCCATCCAAGTAAGAACTTTTATTAAAGAAGCCATATTGGCACAGCTGGGAAAACCTGAATCTGAAGGTTCTGGATTTTCCCTTCCCTGAGTGAAAATCAAAGATCCGTCCCACACAACCATCAGTATATCCCATGGTCCAATCAACTATCATTCCATTGGTGCCAATTCTTCATACACTCCCCTCCAGGTACAGGATGACATCATCCTTGACTTTTAGACATCAACCTTGACTTTTTAGAAGAATGTTGTTCGGTCTAGATCACTACTCACTGAGAATTTCCCCCTCGCAATTTCCCAGGCTGTAAATATGGTGACCTAGGAGCAATTATAAAATCATGGCTATATGGTTTCTGGGTCTGACACTAAAGATTTATTGCAAGTTTAAGCTCTCTACAAGAATCTGGCCAACTAACAGTCAAAGAAAATGAGTGGGAGATAAGAAGGGCATTGAAGGTGAGCTGGACTTATATCTCTTGCTGGCGAGCAGGGATTCGCATGACAATTTGAGCCCTTTCTTCCGTTCAGCCTGGTCATCTCTTACATCCACTGCAATCCCACCAATTTTCAGTTGGTCCAGGGAAATATAAATAGCACAATGGATTTTTTTTTCTTTTTCTTTTTTTTTTTAAGGCAGATTTTCATCTATAGCTGCAATGGAGCACTGCTCTTTCTTTTATCAGTATGTTTTATCCATTTACTAGAGCGAGCATCAAAAGCTATCCCAACTTAATGCCCCGAGGTACCCAGATTCTAGTTCCTGCAAAGTATGTAAAAGAGACAAACAATAAAGTGATGGATCATCAGGGGAACTTAATGAAATTTGAGCAGAAATCAGAAGTAATTTATCAGAGAGCTATTCACTGTAGAAAAACAAGCTAGCATGGGGGATTTTGAGAAATAAAGAGAAATAAGCTCTTTGTATAGCTGAGAAATAACTCAAATAATGGGGAATTCAGAGTGGTGAAATAAAAGGATTACTCTCATCTGATTCTCATGGTATCCACATTTTCTTGTGTCAAAAAAAGATTTGTAGAGACATTCATGGCAAACCTCAGGAGAGAAAAAATTTAAGCATTCTTGTCTTGTCCATATGTTGTCACTGCATCTATACAATAATTACTTAATCCCCCAAAGCACAGACCAGCAATAAATCAAACTGCAGGCCGCATACCAAATCGTGGTGTTAACAATGTAATGAGACATATCCCAAATGTGTTATTTCAGCAACTCATTGTATTAATAATACTCTGTTAGCAAATCTTTGTAAAAAGGCAGCAAATGTTTTGATATAATGAGAAAAAAAACTTAAATACTCTGGCAATTGCAAACTTAGAAAAAAGTTTTCAGAACTAAAACAGGACAGCTATTGTATGTTCTCATATGGTTTCTACCAGACTAGCCTGAAGTTATAGTCATGAAAGCATGCTGATTTGTAGAAAATTAATCATCATCATCATCATTAATGTCAAGATTCCAAAGCCCGGGTTCAAGACCCATGTCCCACATGATGGGTAAGCTCCTGTCCTTGCACCAGCTCCTGTCAACCTAAGAGTTCGAAAGCATGCAAATGCAAGTAGATAAATAGGTACCACTTCAGTGGGAAGGTAACAGTGCTCCATGATGTCATGCTGGCCACATGATCTTGACAACATCTTCAAAAAGTGCTGGCTCAATGGCCCTGAAACAAACATGTGCACTGCCCCTTATAGTTGACAACAACTAGCAGAGTAAATTCTGCAGGATAAATCTTTACCTTTTACCAGAGCCAAGTCAAACACAGAGTTATTTCTAAGCATTTTCCTTTGTTGTTCCTTACCTGTAGACTGAATCTTGCCAAATTAAAGGAAACAAATTGTATCATGAAAGACTGGAGACTCTTCCTCCCAACCAAACTACGTAAACAGTGTGTTGTTTTCAGAGACACAACCAACAAAATGGAATGATGAAGTTGGGTCTGCTGGGAAGAAAGCCCTACTGTGAATAAGAATTTTGTCTTAGTCTTTCAAAAGTGGCTAATAATAAAAATAATAATTTACAGAACTTGTACACCATCTGATTCTCAACAACTCTGGGTGGCTCACAACTCTCAAAGAAATTGCACTGTTCGATGGAATAATTTTGAACCCGATGCAAAGTGTTTCTTTACCTTAAACATCATTTAACACACAAACTTGCAGGTATAGTCCATTTTTTAAACTACAATCATTCTAATTACTCATGCATTTAAGAAGCCTCAAGGGAAGCAGATGCAAATCCCAAGCCCACGTTACTCTAGCATTCTTCTATGTAAGTATTTAAGCTTTTTTAAAAAATAAAAATAAAAATAGTCATTTGAGAATATCCCTTTGTTGGTTTGAGGGTGATTTTGAACCACTAATCCTGGTCCATCAGAACATCGCAAGCCCTAATTTTATTGCAATAGCCCAAGAGCACAAATGTTTCTGCAACTAAAGAGAGGGTGCCTGGAAGAGAGGCAAGTAATTAAAACTTCTGTACCCATTAATACAGGATAAATCCCGGAAGAATTCTCAGATTGTTAATGACTTACAAAACTCATTCATCCAATGTCTAATTGCATCAATGGCACCATATTTAGTTGGGCCCTAGGCCAGATATGATAGTTGGAAATTACATTGTTTAGAGGCAACAGGGGCCCATACTTCATCTATTCCAACTATTTGAGACTGAAATCATGGTTTTCTACATAGAGGTACACATTCAAAAGTGCCAAACAGCATTGTGGTCTTGTTTTAACTCCAGAACAATTTTCTTCCTGAGAGGTAGTTTATGCCTTCATTTATAGCAATCACTCAGTTATTCATGCATCCACACTGATCTTTAGCCAGAGACAATGTCATTTTTTAACTCTAAAAGGGAATATCAAAAAAAAAAATATCTACAGTCAATTCTTTGTTCATTTAGACATGCATAGATTACATTTTACTGAGCATTTTCCTCCATAAAGAAAGGCAAGAAAAGTGAAATCTAAGGAGCAATGGTTACACTGAATGGGATTCTGGAGTGCATTACATGTGCCTCAATGTTCCTTTAAAATGCCTCCAACATAGATAGATAGATAGATAGATAGATGGATGGATGGATGGATGGATGGATGGACGGACGGACGGACGGACAGACAGACAGACAGACAGACAGACAGATAGATAGATAGATAGACAGATAGATAGATAGCAAAGGGAAAATATCTGCTGCAAACTCTACATAGGTGTCAGGAAGGGCATCCAGTCAGTAAAGACTCTATCCAGTTATCTCAACTCTTTCCTGAATTAAGGGATTACAGGGTCAGAAAATGGGAGTAGACAGACCGACAGATACATAAGATATAGATACATAAACACATCCCCTTATGTTAGAGAATTATAGCAATGATTTTCATGAATCAATGGAAATGTTTTGTACTTCTTTTCAGTATAATGATCAAGCAAATCTTGGAATGCAGAAAGTCATAGAAACAGTATCAGCTTTAACAAGCTAGTCTGACTTAGTGACTGGGTGTATAACGTCATCATAAGCCATGAATCAATGTATCATGACCTACTGAATAAACAACTGGTTGGATTTGCACAACACGTTAAGCCGTACTTTCTACCGCAGCTCTATTACTGGATTACGACAGGTTAAACCCAAACTAAGCCAGCTCTACTGAAGTTTAGTGTACAAACCCCCCTGCATTTATTTAATTTCTCTTTCATTCAAGAGTAGAAGTTTGGATGGAGACAGAATGATGGGCCCAGAGTCACTCAATGAGCTTCTGAGAGCTCTGAAATCAATCATGGCTCTCGTGATGCATGGCAAACACCTTTTGAAACTAAGAAAAGGTGTAGAAATTGCTGTTGAGCATGGAATCAACAAACTGCCATGCAAGCCAACAAAACAAACAGGAATCCAGGGGAGCTCAGTTCTGACTGCTTATTTCATCTTGGCCCCTAAAGAAAAGCCAGTGAGTTTTAGATTCACTTGATCCTCTCTCATCATTAACTGCTATTTCGTACCAGCACTCCTAACACAGAAACCTCTACAAAACACTCTTTTTCTGGCACACCCTCATGCTGTTCAGTTAATCTCAGACAATCAATATCTTATAGTAGTTTCACCACCATCATCATTAACAGACTAGCATGCTGACTTGTAAGCAGTTAAAACCAGGAGTATCAGTGTGCTTGTCTATCTCCGTGTCTCAAGTGTGTCTGGGTGTATATGGTACATAAACACACCGCCTTTCTAAAGCAAATGAACATATTTGCCAGCTTCCCATTTGGCTAAAGGTCTTCATTTTATTGGGCATCTGTTTATATTGAGGATAAGGAACTGATATTAAAGTAAAATGCGACATCCAGTAGGTCACACCAAGCTCATTTCGGAAGATCACAACATCACAATGTGCCTTCTTGTAGGCTTATTTTTAGCAGCAGCAAATAGCCAAGGAATCGTTCAATGATATTGGGTTCTAGTTGGTCATCCAGGAAGTAGGAAGTATATAAAGTTAGTCCCATCACCATCTAAAACAGTGGTTCTCAACCTTCCTAATGCCGCGACCCTTAAATACAGTTCCTCATGTTGTGGTGACCCCCAACCATAAAATTATATACACCTGTATTTGTATTGAAGTACATGTTTTCCGATGGTCTTAGGTGACCCTCATGAAAGGGTTGTTCGACCCCCAAAGGGGTCCCGACCCACAGGTTGAGAACCACTGATCTAATAATACCTGCTCCCTACTTCGGAAAGTGAAATTCCAACCAAGTATTTGGTGCCAAGACATCATCACGGTAGCCGACAAAAGAGGAAAACTGCGAATAATTCAGGCCAAAGTAGAAATCCCAAAATCAAGACTCTTTCCAGTTCTTCTTTCTCCTACTAGGTCAGTCATGGATCTCCCCGCCCCCAAAAAGGACTCCTTCAAGCCTTGGATGTTGGACCCTGATGTTGATTATCCATTTGGACTTCAAGACCCATCCTAACTTACTAGTTCTACTTTCACATTCCCTGTGGTCTCTGAAATCCAACTAGGATCTCAGTAGAATGGAGGTTGATGACAACAGTGTTCTTGAAAAGAGGCATTGGGTCTACTTTTACTTCTTGGCTCTCAGAGAGTGGCATTTAATACTTTATGCATGGCATTATTTCCGCATCACCCTCTGCTTCTAACAGAAGAACAAGCACCAGAAGGGATGCTTGTTTAACACCTCAAGCATTCAAATTGCCTCAGGTGCTACTGAGGGATGAGGGGACTCCTCAGAAAAGACGACCCAACAAGAACTGTGATTTAGATTAAAGGAACCCCAACAATGTTCTGCTTTGTTTGTTGTTGCTGCTGCTAGAGAATGAGGGAGTGAACCTAAAAGAGGTTTTTTCCCCCTTAAATGTCCACGTATGGAGCATATTATTACATAATAGTTAGATTACTGTAACACACTCTATATGGGGCTGCCCTTGAAAAACATTCAGAAGCTTCAATTGGTCCAGAATGCAGCCGTGCAGGTGATTATGGATGTACCTTGGTACACCCATATAACAGTACTCTTGTGCGAGCTGCACTGGCACTCAGTGGGCTTCCGGGTGCAATTCAAGGTACTGGTTATGACCTTTAAAACCCTACATGGCTTAGGAACAGGTTACTTTTGAGACCACCTTTTACTACCAACTACCGTCTACCACTCCCAGCACCCTGTCAGATCCCACAGAGTTGCCCTCCTACAGGTCCCATCAACCAAACAATGTTAGCTAGCAGACCCATGGGGAAGAGCCTTCTTTGTGGCTGCCCCGACCCTCTGGAACCAGCTGCCCCTGGGAATCTGGATCATTCCCAACCTGCTGACTTTCTGCCGAGCTGTTAAGATCCAGCTATGCCAGCAGGCTTGGAGTTAACAATCACACCTACAGGGAGAGTTTTTTAAATATTTTTAATGTTTTTATCATTAGATTGTATTATTCCCATATGGTTTTTAAATGTTCTAAGCTGCCCAGAGTCCCTTGGGAGTTGGGCGGCCTAGAAATAATAATAATAATAATAATAATAATAATAATAATAATAATAATAATAATAATAATAATAATAATAATAAT
>JANHFR010004548.1:0-11996 GCA_032468015.1 Mimophis mahfalensis
CACCTTTACCTTCTCAGGCCAGACGAGGAGTGATGGGAAGGGGAGGGCATGGGAGGGCAGGGGCCGGTCAGTGGTGGGATCAGCTGACAGGGAGCCACAGCAGAGGGCCGAAAGAACCGCATGTGGCTCCAGAGCCAGAGTTTGCAGACCCCTGGCCTAGAGCAACAATGTTTAGTTAAATCTTCTGTTCAGCAATTAATAGGAATACTGACCTTGGATTTCACAAACACAAGTAGGTTGGTAATAACATTGGTTTCCTAGGGACCATTGGCAACTTGCCTGTTTTACTCATAATGCTTATGCCAGGGAAGAGGTAAATAATGGATGCAGCCAGCAGTAATATATTTCTTATCTCATGACCAAGCTACAATTGCTGCTGAGTTCTTTATCAGTTTATCTTTGATAAATTTTCAGAAAGAAAGTAGCAATGCAGTGTAAGTGATAATATAATAGCCTATTTTCATTGAATTCAACTCATTGTTCATACTGAGGCTGATATATAGAAGAACAGCATCATGTTTTGACTCTCTAACAAGGACATAATTCTTATATCAATTACATAATAAACTTTATGCACAACACAATGAATGTTGTGACCACGACTTCTACAAATAGTGTTATGAATATTTGCTTCTGTCAACTACAAAAAAAAATGAAATATGATTTAATATAATTGATCTAATCGGTCAAAATTATTTTTAGAGACGTTCCTGATTTGTGAAGTTCTAACATTCTAACATTCCTAGCATAACCAAAGAATTATGTATAATTCTTTGTTATGTATAATTCTGTATAATCATTTCAGTTTTCTCCTTTTAACAGATTTTGTATGAAATAAAAATAAAAATGATGGAAGAAGCATGTTCTTGAGGAGAAAATGCCCTAAAATACAAGGGATGAGCAGAGCGGGGGGGTTTCCCTGAGGAAATAAAAAAGTATTAAGTTGGTGGGTGAAATTGAGTGCAGTGGAAGCCCCGCCCCTTTTATGGGTAGTGGATGCATATTAAAAAGGGGGTATGGTTTTAATTGTGAAATTGCATCTGTTATTTTAATTTTTTTTATGCTCTGCAAGCATTCCTGAATGAAGAAAGCAAAGCAGAAATTTAAAAATCATTGGACATTAAAACACATAGTTTCCTTACCATAAAAACCACATTTAAAATAATGACATCAGAGAAATCACATTAACTGATATCACAAACACAATATGGTACCCATTCCTTTATGTACTACTATTACTCATATACAGATTTATATAGGAAGATAACTTTCCAAGAAGTTTTTAATCTAAACAGTAAAATGAAGGAGCTGACAAAGGATGGTGAAAAGAGGAAACTGAAGTACATATTAGAAGAACATAACTCATACTTATTCCTTGAAGAAACATAATTTCATTTCATTTCTGAAATAGCATCTCTGCTCTACAGGCGATATCATTGTGGAATTCAAGAGCTGAGAAATTATTTTTCTAATTGTTTGTTTAAACCTATTTGATGTTCCTTTTTAATGCAAAGTGATGCAGAAGCATCGTTTCAGTATTATTTAAATGTTTTCATAGGGGCACATAAAAAAGTGAAGAAAAAATATGCAATATGTTTCCATTATTGTTTCAACAAATAAGCAAAAATCTCTTCTTGTTTACACAGGAGAAATAAGGAGAAATATACTCAGCTGGATTTACTCTCAAGTATGAGAGAATATGGAAAGTTGAAGTAGAGATTATTAATACCCAACTATTTTAATTCATATATTTTCCAGATTTCAATCCATGTGTTCATGTAGTTTTTCTATTTCTCATGAGTTGTTTATTTTTACCTCATTTAGCATATTCTAAACAATAGTCTTCTGAATGTGATACTGTATATAATATTAAATAACAGATGAAACAATAAGAAACACAACAGATTTAAAAAATTTAAAAAGAATCTGTTAAAAAGATAACAAGCCAACTAAGCAGAAGAAAGAAAGCAGAAGAAATATAATATCAGTGTTTTTGAGGGGCTATCACAGAGAAGAGGGGGTCAACTTATTGTCCAAAGCCCCGGAAGGCAAGACAAGAAGCAATGGATAGAAACTGAACAAAGAGAGAAGCAACCTATAATTAAGAAGAAATTTCCTGACAGTGAGAACAATTAACCAGTGGAACAGCTTGTCTTCAGAAGTTGTGGATGCTCCAACAATGGAAGCTTTTAAGAAAGGACTGGACAACCATTTATCTAAAATGGTATAGGGTCTCCTGGTTGAGCATTGGATTGGACTAGAAGACCTCCAAGGCCCCTTCCTTTATCCTGCTCAAATCCACAAGGCAGTCAGAGATGCCAACGTAAGAAGTATCTTGTTGGATAAAACTAAAATTCCTCTCTTTCCATCCTACAGTGGTCAGATAACAGCTTTTGTTGCCTCCTAGCAACTTTTCTTTATATTTTTGCAAGTAGGATGTAAAATTAATGGCCTTTTTTCCACTGTTGATTCTGCCTTTGATATCAAAGGTATACACAGCTATCAGAATTAGTAGCTGTTGATAGCTCTCATCCACTTCTCTAATGCTTCTGTAGGCTTCTGAGGTCAGTAAAATATCATAATTATCAATGGTGTATTAATCATGATTCTCCTGGAACCAGGATAATTATATTTTTCTCAGATAGTACTTCCTATATGATAAGAGAAGCAATATTGAGTCTAATAAGCTCACCCATCTTGCTTTGTAACAAAGTATTATAATGGCAACACTTAGTTTCTGTCTCTTGTTTTAACGTCCCTTGGACTGCAGCTGTTACAGTACCATATCCTTTAATCCTATCTACTGTACATATTTTCCACCAACAGTAAAACACTTCATTGGGATTTGAGGTATGAGAGAACAATTGAAAGAAGCAATTAAACTTGGTTAATATTTCTTCCTATTACTTCCCTTGACCCTATATCAGTGTTTAGCAGAATTCTTCAATCCTAGATTAGGTAGAAAATCCAAAACCCACCCATTACAAATCCTAAATTGTAAGTTAGTACCAAGTTTTTATAGTACTTTTCCCATGTTCAATGAAATTAATATCTTCTGTGAAATCTCACAAGCTCTATATTACTTGAGCTGACATAAATATTTTGAACAACTTTTTCTATTCTGCCACTCATAAATTTCCCAGCCAATTGGTTGTGGGAATTCTACAAATTACAGTCCCAATGTATCTGGAGGTTGCCAAGTTGGAGAAAGTTTATTTTGAAACACAAGTTCTGCTGAATTACCACTTAGAATGATTACATGATACATAAGACAGCAACTACCAGAAATAAATCCCACTGTTAGTCATTCACACTTTCTCCCCCATGTTATTGAATCTGATTGCACAAAGCACTTAACATTGATTTCTCTTTGCCAAGGCACAATGCCTAGTTTGTCCGGCCCCCTATTCATTACAGAAGAAAGAATGATTCTTGAGCTACATAATACCAAATTGAGATGTTCTGTCTTTCCTTTTGGCTTGATTACTTTTACATGAGCAGTAAGAAACTGTGCTTGTAATAAATACACTTTTTGAAGAAGAGTATTAAGTTAAATTTCCTCCTAAACACAAAACACAAAAGGTTTATAGAATGCTATTTTTATGAGATTCCGGGCAGTTTTAGGTAATGCTTAACAGAGATGTTACAACTAAGACTTCATAAATTTGCCACTCAGAAATATGTGAGGGAGGCAGGAAAGTTTGTAAATTGCTAGGACATCCTCTATACACAGTGGAATGAGATTATACATGGAGATGGTTCCACTATTCCACTGAGTTTATAATTCCATTATTAAATTTAGGCACCTAAAGATTGTGTTGGTAGTGTTGATATAACTATTGCATTTTCAACATTATTTTTGGAAAGTTCACCTTTCCAAAAGTTTGTTGCTGTTACTTGATAGATTGAACTCACTTGAATTAAAGTTGAGTTTTCACTGTGGAAACTGTGCTATTACCCTGTTTTCCCCAAAATATGACCTCCCTGAAAATAAGTCCTAGCGTGATTTTTACACATGTGCCCAATATAAGCCCTAGCCCCAAAATAAGCCCTAATTAAGATCCCATCCACTCTAGAGTGCACAGGTAAAAATTAAGCTAGGGTGGGGATGGGGGGAGTGGAGCTGCTCTACTGCTTACCTTTTGACAGTTGTAGCCAGGCCTTGCACATCCCAGCACCTGCCTTGCTGGCCCATTTCTTCTAAAGGAATTCTGTTATCAGCTGCAGAGGCCTTCAGGAAAGCCTTGCCAGCCACAGAAGAAGAAGTTCCTGAAGGCCTCTGGCAGCAAAAAGGAGGTCAGGGGTGATGCATGCAATTATCCCCCCAAAATAAGACCTGGTGCCTTTTCTGGTGGCAAAAGAAAATATAAGACAGGGACTTATTTTCAAGGAAACATGGTAATTCTGCTCATACGTGAACTTATTTTTACATGCTGAGTTGAGTGGCATCTTTGATACCATCTGACACACATTAGACCCAAATTTTATCATAGAAAATAAATACTGGATTGAACCTAGAGTTGTTAATATTGGGTTCAACTTGGGCTGGACTTGGACAGTTTTTTTAAAAATTCAATTTATATGCTGCCCTTCTCAGGAGACTCAGGGCGGCTTACAACCTAATGCAACCTAATGCATAGCAATACCTTTCATTCTTATGTATATATCTGCTTATTAGGGCCTCCCCCCCCCCCCAAGCAGTGTTTTACAAAGTCAGCCTATTGCCCCCAACAATCAGGTTCCTCAGTTTACCTACCTCAGAAGGCTGGAAGGTTGAGTCAACCTTGAGCCTGGTGAGATTTGAACTCACCTTAATTGCAGGCAGCTGGCAGCTAAGTGCTACATAACAGCAATTTAGTCCACTGCACCACCGAGTTTTGATTAGCCTTGATGTTTTCAAGATGTATTTTGAAAAATCAAGTATAGTGGGAGAAAAATCTGACTACTTGCATTATTTACTTCAGTTTAATTAGATGGTACTTATTTGGTCCCAAATGAAAATTTGGAAGGAAGTTTTTAATCCCTCTAGGGCAGCGTTTCTTAACCTTAGTAACTTTAAAATATGTGGACTTCAGCTCCCAGCTGTCTGGGGAATTCTGGAAGTTCACATAATCTTAAAGTTTTCCAAGGCTGAGAAATGCAGGGGAAAAAAAACATTTGGTGATCAGTGGCCACCTTTGTGGTTACTAACAAGTAATGCAAATACAAATAGCCATACAACAGTAAGCAGTTGTCAAAACAAAGAATATATACAGGTGGAATGCAGACAACAATTTAAGATAAACTTTCTGCTTGAACAAGTATGAAATTACAATCACTCAATTAAATAGGTATTGTATTCTAGATGACACTATACATTCTACTGCTGAAATGCTTATTATGGACAGCTCCCTGGCTAATCCCTCCTACCTAACAGGACCTGTCAGTTTTGGTTTATTCCAGTTCTAATTTTTCTATGTTTAGTTTCAGTTCAACCCATTTTCATGCCTGTTTCAGGTTTTTTTTTAAGTTTACACAAACTGTGCATACTTGTCTCATAATATATACATTTTCTATGCAGTTTTTCTAATAAACATACCTTTATACAAGTACTTTTGCTGAGCAATTGCAATTGCTAGTGTATTGTAAGCCGCCCTGAGTCTCTGGAGAAGGGTGGCATATAAATGGAAATTAAAAAACAAACAAAACAAAAAAATGAAAAATAAAAAGCATATTATAAAATATCATTATACGCATTTCTGCACATACTCCTCCACAATACAAACTTTCCCCCCTTTTTAAATGAAATGTTGCATTGGTAAAATTTGAAAAAAAAAAAAGTCTTCAATATTAATTTTGAATATTCTTCAATATCAGTTTTGAACACCGAGAAGATCTTAGCAAAAAAAGAAAAATGCCGGGACGTACAAAGTGTTAAAAAGGGCCTTTTGGCTTGTGTTGTAAAGGTGGACAAGGAACAAAAATTGTATGTGATTCACATATTTATGAAATATTAATTGAAATATTAATATTATCAATCTTAAATATTGAGCTATTGTGACTGGACTTTTTGTTGAAGCTGTATTGCAGTTTGATCTCATTTGGGCTAATATTTGCCATACTCTAATGCAAAAATGGTGCCTGATCTTCAAACCTTCCGCCGGGAGTTGAAAACATTTCTATTTGTATCTGCCGGCCTGGATTGATGGGGTGGGGATTTTAATTTATTTTAACTCATTAGTAGGGCTTATATTGTTTAATACTGTTTTAATTTTTCTATTGCATTTTAATTGCCCTGTACACCGCCCTGAGTCCCTTGGGAGAAGGGCGGTATATAAATCGAAATCGAAATAAATAAAAATACACAGGATCATGGGGCATTCTATTTTGGCTATCATGATTAATAGCTAATAGACTAAAATGTCTATGGAAATTCTCAGCCATACAGGCCATGGTTGTCCCAAACGTACTTTGCAAAAGGCAACTGGACTGTCTGCTTTTTTCCTTGAAGATGTTTTGGTGAAAAAGGTTCTTCGATGAGAAGCAAAACATTTTCAAGGAAAAAAGCAAAGAAAGCCCAGCTTTCTTTTCAAAAGCATCTTTGGGATATCAATCAGAATAGAACTGGAAGGGACCTTGGAGGTCTTCTAGTCCAACCCACTGCTCAAGCAGGAGACTTATACCATTTCAGACAAGTGACTGTCCAGTCTCTTCTTAAAAACGTCCAGTGTTGAAGCTCCCACAACTTCTGAAGGTAAGCTGTTCCACTGGTGAATTGATATCCCTGTTAGGAAGTTTCTCCTTAAGTCCAGGTTGCTTATCTCCTTGATTATTTTACATCTATTGTTTCTTATCCTGCCCTCTGATCTTTGGAAAATAGATTGACCCCCTCCTCTTTGTGGCAGCCTCTCAAATATGAAATACTGGACTGTCTCTCCAGTCTTTCTTTTTTCTAGACTAGACTAGACAAACCCAAATCCTGCAATCATTCTTATATGTTTTAGTCTCCGGGCCTTTAATCATCTTAGTTGCTCTTTGCACTTTTTCCAAAGTTTCAACATCTTTTTTGTAATGATGTGACCAAAACTGGATGCAGTATTCCAGGTGTGGCCTTACTAAGGCTATAATAATAGACCAAAAGTTTTTTTTAACAGCTTTCTAAACAAGTGGCTATTTCCACATCAAGCAACAATGAATTCCAGTTGTTAAGCAACTAGTACTTTCTTTTAACTATTGCAGTCCCCTTGTTCACGAATTTGTTAGATAATCCTGAGCTGTAGTATTGTGAAATGATTCTCCTTTATTCTTTACTTCTGTTCATTCTGATCTATTTACTAGGGTGCTGCAATTCCATTAAAATGGTCCTAACAGAGCATATATAACAGAACACACAGAGCAGTATGACAAAACTGATAGCAGTTTCTGAAGCAGCTACACTGAGTTTGGTTTCTTTAAAGATTCAAAAAGCACCACTTTATACATGCTCCCATGCTTTCCATGGGTTTTGAAGCACACCCTTACAGCTTATGCACTTATCTTGTCAGAGTACATTGCATCCTAACTATGCTTCCCAATTCCCACAATGTCAGGCATATACAGTGTGCCAGGGAGTCATCCTTAGAGATATACGGCTTGACATTAAAACAAGAAAAGAAAAAGAGAAAATCTTAGAACGTTTAATTCATTTTGTTCACCCTGTGTGCTTCTTGTATGATATCTGTGGAGCTGTCAGGTTCTCACAAGTAGAAGAATAGGTTCTTGCAATGCCTTAGTTGGTCATGAAGATGACACAGAATTCATTTTGCATCAGTGGGGTTCCTGATTAGAATATGTGTAAATCATGGGAGATAAGGTCTATAAGAACAAGTATTAGGTTTTTTTTTTTCCTCCAGGTTAATTTTTACTACAAAGGTGCAAAATTAAGCACAGGTCACTTGCTAGGGAGAAAGGAACCACACTTTGAGACTAACTCTGCTGAATACACTAAAGAGTATAATCCATAGGATTATGCTACTAACCCCACTGAGAGCAAATAGACTGACTTCTGAAAAAACGCAGTTGGAATGAGGCTGTAAAATCTGACCTGCAGCTTTCTCTGTCAGTCCAAGTCTCCTGCCCTCCTCAGTTTCTCCCTTTTCTTAATTTAGTCTACAAAATCCCTCCGTTTGTACAGTCATACTTCAAAGAAAAGCATGTCTCGTAATTTAGGGGTAGAAATGGTAACAAATGTTTTAAAAAAATGGATAACTGGACTTAATAATATGTATATATATATTTTTAAAAAACCCATCTAGTTTCTCATTCTATTAGCCTTAGGATTGGTTTGAATGTCCATTGTTCTTATTTTTAATTTTACAGATAGCATGCAATATATGACACAGTAGAAACAGTGGTGGGCATAACACAGCTCCTTTATCTTCTCACAATTTAGAACAGAAGTAGGCAGACAAAGACACAAAGGCAGTATAAATTTGCATGTCAGCTGCATGCATGAGGCATCTACACATCCCTCTCCCCTACTCAGCCCCGTAACGGAAAAAAATCATTCTTTGGCTAAAACGATTCTCATGCACTTGACTGCATTGTTCTGTTTAATCCTCGAGACAACCACCCTCAGCCTTACCTTCCAGCCTGCCAATGCACCGCCTCTGGATCTGTTTCTCCTTTTTCTAATCTGCACGTCTCTGCTTCTCTTTCACATTTGCAGGCTGCACACTAGCCCTGTACACTGTCATCCTGCATCCTTACGGCATCCTGACTGCCTGATTGGCTCAGAGCAGGCAGTAAGTTAAATCAGGCCCCTCCTTATATCTCGATGATCATGGGAGTAGGATAAATTATTGAGTAAAACAGCAAGTGGGCAGGCAGGATATCACAGAGGCTGCTGGAAAGGGAAAGAGAAGTCTTTTTCCTAAATACTTTTGCATTAGAAGAGTCCCCAACTGATAGATCCAGGAAGTCACCCTACTGGTAGGCTAGGCGGAAGCTGTTGGCATTGAGCAGTGAACCATGGATACTGAGATTTTGTTTCAGTGGCACTATAAAACTTTTTATTTGACTTTTTTTTTTGAAAAAAGTATATATTAACTACAAATGTTTAACAATTGATGGGTGTCGTGAACAATGCAATGGGTATCTCATTTATTTTGTAAAGCCAAAATTCAGTTTGGAGATTAAATTTGAAGATCATTTGATTGAATTTCTGAACAGAATACTTTCCAAATTTGAATGTGGAATTTTCCCAATGTTGAATGAAATTGTTGAATCAAAGTGGATGCATGTAATTATGGTTTAGGATATGACATTTCCTACTATATCATTATTGTAAATACCATTATACGTATTGGATTATATACATTAATGCCGGAAAGTTGATTATTGGACCTGTTACCAAACTTGTATTTGAGTTATTAAAAAATAAATAAAAACAAACTCAACTAAAATTGTTGCAGAAAACTTAGAGCATCCAAAAAATCTACATAATTTGGTGCCTTCATTGATCTTGAAAGGACTAAAAACAATTGATGTAATATGGAAACTGTCATACCCTCTAATCTGAAATCTGGACAAAGGCTGCTTGGCATTGTAGACTAAGAGCATTCTTAATAATGGAGGACTATGGAATCTATAGGTAAAGCCTCCTGGAAGGTGTTACCTAGTACTTAGTCAATTGAGAGTTATATTAATAATCTAACTTGATATAAATAAACTTCCTATTTTTGCAGAATAATGGTATTTTGAACTAATAATATGATGTATCTTTCTAGTCAGAAATCAATATTTTTATTTTATTTCTTTATTAAAATGATTTATATGGTCATCCATCCCATGGCAGTAACTCTGGGTGGTATACAATCCAAATCATAAATACCTGAGGTCACAAACAGCTCCAATCTACAATAAATCAGCATTAACTGCAGAGCTTGGTTAAACTCCTTGCCTAAATGTCTAGTACAGGGGTCCTCAAATTTTAAACAGGGGGACAATTCACAGTCCCTCAGACTGTGGGGGCAGGGGGGTAGACAGGCTGGATGGCTTGGCTAGATCATGTGATTGGGTGGGTGTGGCCAACAGTCATTTGAACATTGCATACGAATTAACTTTAATTTGTTTTGTTCCTGGAGGTGTTTTATTTGGTTTTGTTTGCATGTTGCTCTTTTGGCTAACTTTTCTATTTACTAGATCATGTTTACAGTTGTTTAGAAGTCTAGTGGTCCTATTCAGGAAACTCTTCTCAACACCAAGGAGCTTATAATCAACAAGCCTCCCGCCCACCCCTCGTCTTTTTTTCTCTCTCTGTCTACCTTCTGGAGGCGGGGGAGGTGAAAAATAAGCCCTTTTTTGGCCTCCTGGGGTATCTGCACACCCCATTCCCCCCCACTCCTCCAGAAGCATTCTATAGGCCAAAAATGCCCCATTTTCTGGCCTCCTGCATGCCGTTTTTCACCTCCCCTGCCTCCAGAACCTCTCTGCAGGCCAAAATTGTTGGCCTTACCTTCCAGTCCCAGCCTATGGGGCTCGCAAAGGTCTGTCCTGCACTCGGCAGAAGGGTGGGAGTGAAGTGGGCAGGACAGCCTTGTAGTCCTGCGTGGGCCAGATTAATGGCTTCAACGGGCCATATGCAGCCTGTGGGCCATAGTTTGAGGACCCTTGGCCTAGTAGAACAGCCAGGTCTTTAATGCTTTGTGAAAGACTATTATGCCTGGGGCCATCTAGTTCTTTTGGTGTATTTTATAGGGTAGGTGCTGCAACAGAGAAGGTATGACTCCAAAAAGATAACATTGTATAATGGAAGGGACTCAAAGCTTTGACAACCAATTTTGAATGGTTTGATTTATACTTCCTATATAGTTATGATTTCTTATATAGTGTAGGGAGTAAATATGACCTTGACAAAGATATTCAGGAACCATTACTTAGACAAAAGGGCATTTTTAAGACCACTACAGTAACTAGATAATTGCTGTAGTTTTTAATATGTTTATGTACATACTGTATGTGCTCATATTTATTTAACTGCCCAGAATTGCTGAGAGCTGGTTGCAAACTGAATAAATTAGTTTTATTATGGTTGGTCAGCCAGATGTTTAGACTGGATTTGAAATTTTTATTAACCCATGACATTCTTCTCAAGGACCTGGATAGGCAGTTACAATTATTTGATGATGTTAAAGGTATTATCTCAAGGACAGACTTTAGGTACTTTACTATTTATACATTAAAAATACAATAATACTATCCTGGAATATATAAAACAATGTAACAATACAGCTTTCGGGATGGTGAAGATTGCTTCCTATTGTAAGATCTAGAGTTGAGCATAAACATCTTATTTCTTAGCCTGGTACAAGTTATAGTATAACGTTTCATCGCTCTTGACCTTTAAAACTTGAATTCTTCAGAAACATATTTAGTGAAAATTTGTCACTGTTACATTTGTTAAAGTTAATTCAAATTGTGAAAGATAGACAATTTTAAGAATTGTTTCAGCATTACTATTGTTTTTCATTCATTCTACACTCCACAAGTCCCTGTGGAATGTGGTAGTGTATAAATATAGTGAATAAACAATAAATATTGTGTGTATGTATAAAATGGTTCTTATTCAACCATTTTTTTCAAACAATCTGTGAAGCAACTTGCATAGCAGAAAGATTGAGATGCGTAAATAAGATATCAGAAATGTATATGGCATTGATGGCGAACCTTTTTCGGCTCCAGTGCCAAAAATGCATGCACACATTGTTGTGTGCACTCTTGTGTGTCTGTACCCATAAGGCAATGTGCCCCCACGCATGCATGTGTGACCCCCCATGTATGTGTGCATGGCCCTAAATTTAGTTGCTGATATGGTGTTTTAAACTCAGCTGATTGGTGTGCAAGTACTCCTCAGCTGTTTTTCCGGCTCTGGGAATTGCACACACATGCGCCCACTATCCCCTTTCCCCCCCCTGCGCATGCACACGGGATCCCGAGAGCTGGAAAAGTGCTTGCACACCCAGCAGCTGAGTGTAAAA
>JANHFR010004548.1:21524-32054 GCA_032468015.1 Mimophis mahfalensis
GTGAGCTCCCATTACTTGTCCCACCTTCTGCCAACCTAGCAGTTCGAAAGCATGTAAAAATGCAAGTAGAAAAATAGAGACCACCTTGGGTGGGAAGGTAGCAGCGTTGAATGCGCCTTCGGTGTTTAGTCATGCCGCCCACATGACCACAGAGACATCTTTGGACAGCGCTGGCTCTTCGGCTTGGAAACAGAGAGGAACACCGCCCCCTAGAGTTGGGAACGACTAGCCCATATGTGTGAGGGGCACCTTTACCTTTACCTTAAACTTTCCTTTCAATTCTTTGTTCTTTGCCAATAGACAACCAAACCCTTCATATAGCAATGGTCCCTAAAGCAGCAGATAAATTAGAAATAACTAAGTATATGGCATTCAGGTATTCTTTTCCAAAAGACATTTTCCCATTTAATCCCACCTGTATACTGTTTGTTATCGTATCACAAGCAGTAGGACACAAAGGAGTCAATATTCAATAATCTGATCAAATATGCCACATTTGAACTGACAGCACATTCTTCTTGTTAATGGACCTTAATGGTTTGTCATTTATATTGTATTTACTTCCCAGATATACTTGCTTTTGAATTAATAAAATAAATCATTACTAAGAAAATCAATACTGATACTGCAGAATAGTGTGATATTGAAGTATCAATTTCCTGAAGTTTTCGGATAACAAGAAAATTGTAGATTTTAATGGATAAATACGATGCTACAGTCCACCACCACTCAAATTAATTCAGCTGATTTTTTTTCTCCACAAAAATTCTCATAGCTTTCCAAAATCTATATTTACTAATTTACTGCAATTATGCATTTTAGAAACAGCTTTTGTTTCAAAAAAACATACTACCTATATGGTCCAGTTTGTTTCTTCTAAACAATAATAGAAATGTTATTGCAGAGAAAGTAATTTAGGTACATATTTTACTGTTATTCTCGGTGAGAAAGAGTTGGAATACAGCATAAATGGGTTAATCATACATGTGGGGTTGGGGGGAGAAGACTATGAATTCTATCTTTGCTCAGTTTCACTTAAAACCAGTGTTTCTCCACCTTATCCAAACATCTTAAGGTTTTCAAGGTTGAGAAACCCTAGTTACAACTCTCAATTAAAAAGTAGGTAGGGGGCTACATGTAACTATGTCTTTTCTGGGAGATTCTGTCTTGTCCTAGGCTTTGAGACAACTGTTGAAAAGATAAACAAGGTCATGGCAGAACCATTAGCTGATTCCTTGGAAGGAATATATTTTCCTCCGGCAAGACAAGGGCAGGTTGCAAACACTAGCCTGGAAATTTTGTTCAGGTCTGTTGACTATGCTATATTGATTATAATTAGCAGACCATGAGGAAAAATGTTACATGCAGGCAGGTAATAAGAAGCATCTGTAACTGTAACTTCAGAGATAAAATTCTGCAATAAAATTTGTTTTGCTTTGCACCACTGATCAGTGCTCTCTGATTGTATTTGTTTATACATTTAGCTTCCAGGGGTCACCAATTAGCTATGCTGATGGTGTAAATAAAGCTCTACATCATTTGGAACAGTTTTGTAAGTAATTAAATTATTTTGCATATTTCTGTGTCCTAGGCATGTGGGGTCTGATGGCTTCAAGTTACACCTGGATCAGGGGTGTCAGACTCATGTCATCATGGTGGGGTCATGTGATGTATCGGGACTTTCCCCCCCTTCACTAAACCAGGTGTGGGTGTGGCCAGCACATGACACATCCGGCCCATTGGCTGGGAGTTTGACAGCCCTGACCTAGGTACAGTGGAACCCATAGACAAAATGGGCAGGGTGCACTGAAGGGAAAGAGCCTTGATAACAAGGTATGATTTTGTGCTTGTTTAATTGCAGATCTATTTTAAACACGTTGTTTCATCTTTTAAAGTTCTATAACTTCAAAGAATAAGACATAAATGTGAGCATGGAACCTGGAAACCTTCAGAGGGTTTTATTCTCAGGTAGGGTCAATAAATCACAATCTTTCTAGCAGTTTTAAATGTGTTAATCTGTACATCTCTATTAATGAATAAAGCATGCATTTATTTCTACTTCCATGATAAATTGCAAAAGTATGTACTTATACGCACTTATACTTAAAATGTTTCTTTACAAAAGTCTTATCAAACATTGTCTTAATTAATGCAGTTGTGCTTAACTGATTTTGGACTAAGTGCCATGCTTGGCACTTAGTTATTTTCCATATAGAAGGTTTGGGTAAAGAAACTGTAAAGCTGGGGATAAAAACAATTTTTAATTGAATTGAACTTTTTTTTAAAGATGAATAAATGCAGCTAAATGATTATTCTCTGTGAATTTAATTATTTCTCCTTTCTGGGCCGTTAAAAAAAACAACTACAGTTGTAAGTTTTTGGATCTTCAGGGGAACATGGAACTTTAGGTTATGTTTATTGGATTTAACTATCAGTCTTCCCTGGTCTTGTTTTCCATTTTCTTCATCAAATTATCAGACATATTTTTTCTGTTTTCCTTCTTCCCCTGTGGTCAGGGTCAGCTGAGATAAGTGGTAGGCTAGAGCTGAAGAGATCTATAAGCCATTGGGAAAGAGAACACTTAATATACGGCTTTATTACATCACCTTTTCATATAATGTCAGCTGGTGTGTCCAGTCTGAACATTCAGGGTCAAGACTGTTCCCCCAAATTTTGGGAACAACCACAGACTCCCCCAGAAATCTTAAAACTGAACAGAAGAGACAAATTATAATGGAATTATTTATTTATTTGTTTGTTTGTTTATATTGTATATAACCCACCTTTGAACTGCGTCTTAAAAAAACACCTATTTTACAAAACACTTATGGACTGTGTCTGAATGAAATCATTTCAGATTTATTTTAAAGATAAATTAAATGAAATCCTATATAGTTTTTGATCTGGTTCCATCTACCCGATGGGCATTGAAATGCTGCTTTTCTCTAAAAAAATTGTAACCTTTTCTTTGACAACACTGTTCAATTGCTTCTCTATACCATAATTTTCTATGCCTGTGCTTATAGGGTAAACATTACATGGCCTGACTGATACATACCAGAATTCCCCATACACTTTTTTTGGGCAAATACTGATCTGTTGTAACATGTTGTTAGACCATATTAATTGGCTCTGTTGATAAATTAGGAAAGTCTCTAGCTGGAAGATAATTTCATATTAAGCTGTTCATCTTAAAAGCTTTTGAGGGTCTCTCTCTGGACTATTGGTGCCAAAAATGCTTTTATTTTTCTTTCCTCCAGGAAAGATTGTGCAATATTTAGACATCAAAGTATGTTGAACAGTTGGTAGATGTATCTTTGAGCAAGATGCTTCAGGTTATTTTGAACAGTGATAAACAGAAACAACTCCCGGCTATCTAGAATATACATCGTAATCTTCAAAAGGCACTTTGTAATTGCACACTATTTTTTTTCCCCTCTTTCTCTTCTGCGTGATTTTTTAAGTTCTCCAGATCATTAGATATTTCAAGAAAATTAGGACTACTGGATTATTCTAAACTAACACTACCTGACCTGGCTTCCAAACTTCCAATTTATTTTGACTTTATTTTTGTAAAGACTCATATTAATTTCAAAAATAAGAGGCAGCCAAATTAATCTTTTGGTAAACAGGCATGTTATGATCCATGATGCTAATCATTCTTCCACTTCCTTCTTAACAGACATGTTGCAAGATCATGCATAACATGCTGACAAAAGTCTACGTTCCATAGGATGATGTGGTTAGTTGTGAAGTTGTGTCTGACTCGTTGTGACCCCATGAACAACCTTCCTCTGGGCCTTCCTGTCTTCCACCATCCCCTGGAGTCCATTTAAGCTCACATTGACTGCTTCAGTGACTCCATCCAGCCACCTCATTCTCTGTCATCCCTTTCTTCTTTTGCCCTCCATCGCTCCCAACATTAGGGTCTTCTCCAGCAAGTCCTTCCTTCTCATTTGGTGGCCAAAGTATTTAAGTTTCATTTTCAGGATTTGGCCTTCTATAGAGCAGTCAGGGTTGATCTCCTCTAGGACTCACCAGTTCAATTGCCTTGCAGTCCAAGGGACTCACAGGAGTCTTCTCCAGCACCATACTTCAAAGGCCTCAATTCTTTAGCGCTCAGCCTTTCTTATGGTCCAACCTTCACAGCCATACATTGCAATTGGGAAAATGTTCCTTAGGACAATGTTGAAGATGCTGCAAATGATCAAAACTGCTAGAAAACACTTCCGGTCCTATGTGCTCTGCTCCAGACCTAATGATGATGATGATGAAAAGCTCATGAATCACTAAAAATTGTCCATCCAAGAAATCTTCTTACTAAAAATGTATGCAGCACAGGCAGGAGGCAGGGAGTGAAATAACTGCATTATGCCACAAATTCCACCCTTTATACAGTAAATGTACTTACATGTGACATTCATGTCAATGCAACCTTGCATCACGACATCACAATGCATGCTTTGTCATTTTAGCTTATCATGTCAGGAAAGGACAGTTGTGCCTCTCATTACATATATTTTCTGCAATGCCCCCAAATTAGCAAACCCCTGATGACACAGTGGTTAGAATGCAGTATTGCAGGCTAATTCTGCCAACTGCCAGGAGTTTGATCCTCACCTGGCTTAACATTAACTCAGCCTTCCATCCTTCTAAGGTGGGTAAAATGAGGACCCAGATTGTTGGGGGGAATATGCAGATTCTATAAACCACTTAAAGAGGGCTGTGAAGCACTGTGAAGCGGTATATAACTCTAAGTGCTATTGCTGAGTGAAGAGATACAGTAAGAAATTTGGACCAGGGAAGGAACAATCTTTTTCTGCATATGAGGTTTAAGAATCCTGAAGTGTTTATTTTGATTTTAGTAGTGTGAAAATGCAATGGAAAATTTGTTTGCCAAAAAAAAAAAAAAAAGGATGTTTCCAGTCTCAATTCTTTGCTTGCCTGTTTCTCCTGAAATAATAAAATTAACTTAAAACCAGGGGTGACCTTGGGTCAGTCATTGACTCTCAGTCCAAGGAAGGAGGCAGTGACAAAGCACTTCTGAAAAACCTTGCCAAGAAAGCTGCAAGAGCTTGTCCAGGCAGTCTCTGAAAATCAGATAATGATTGTACAGAAACAAAACACCTTTCGTCTCTATAACACTGATGAAAAGAGGGAACTAGGTTGAACTGGGTTGAATTTGCCAATGTATACTGACAGCCCTACTCTGGCTTGTCTTAGAGTAACGGAAACAGTATGGCACCTGGGAGTGCAGAAACAGATTGATCAGAACCACGATGACTACTGATGACCTCAACGGTTATCCCTGTTGGTTGATAGGATAATGGATGTATGCAAAGTACCATAACTGCACTCTGCATGGAACTCCTATCTATTCAGTAAAAGAATGGATGCCAAAGGCTGAGAAGTGAAGCAGAAGTCAAGGAAACAATGAGAAGAAAGTAGCTGAGAAGTTAAGAGTTGGCATTTCCAGCCTCATGCAAGCCTGGCAAAAGTACAGTGCAAGTAGTTCTTGACTTGCAACAGTTCATTTAATGACTGTTTGAAGTTATAACAAGACTAAGAAGAGTGACTTATGACTGTTTTCCACATTTATGACCACTGCACATCCCCATGGTCATGTGATCAAAATTCAAATGCTTGGCCACTGAATCCTATTTTATGACAGTTGCAGTGTCCTTGGTACATGGGGATCACTTTTGCTATCTTACAAGCAAAATCAATGCGAAAGCCTGATTCATTTAACCATCAGGTTACTAATGAAGTGATTGCAATGGTTCACTTAAGACCTGTGGCAAGAAAGGCCATAAAATGGTGCAAAGTTCACTTAAGATTTTAGTAACAGAAATTTTGGGCTCAATTGTAGTTGTAAACCGTAAACTGTACATCTTTGTGGGCAATCCTATATTCCAGAAACAAAAAACCAAAAAAAGATAGACCAGAGTGATTTAGAACAGGGGTCTTCAAACTTGGCAACTTTAAGCCTGGTGGACTCCTGGGAGTTGAAGTCCTCCAGGCTTAAATTTGCCAAGGTTGGAGACCAGAGGTGGTATTCAGCCAGTTCCAACAGGTTCTGGAGAACCGGTAGCGATAATTTTGACTGATTCAGAGAACCACCTCTGATTGGCTGACACTGGCAAATACCACCTCGGATTGACTTACAGCATAGCCACGCCCACTAAGCCACACCCACAGAACCGGTAGTAAAAAAATTTGAATCCCACCTCTGCTGGAGACCCCTGATTTAGAATACTAAATACTTCCATTCCTAAGTTCACAGTGCACACCTGCTGGAGGCGAAAGAAAAATAAATCTACTCGAAGACCATTATGGCTGTGCAAAGCACTTGAAAGGGATCCCCGCAAGTCTTGCTTAGCGTGTGTGAAGCCCTCATCTGAATGATAAAACTGCCTCATCTTCAAGAAAGCTTGAACTGCCGCAGCAAAGGCGGTCCCCTGTTCCCTGCACAGGGGCGTATCTACACAGGCAGTATTTCTGCTTGGCTTGCCAGTGAACTGATGTGGAAGAAATTAATTTGAATAGAAGCCAAAGAAATGGAGACAGCTACAGGTACATGTCTAAAATATGTTGCAAATTTCATTGTAGAAATATATACTCTCAAATAAGAGATGGCTTCTAATTATTCAGATGTCATTTGATAACATGGCAGAACTGCACAAAGATAGTTTTTTTCTTCTCTGCACACAGTGGTAGGAAAATCACATAATTTTGATATAGCTAAAACTTCTTAAAACTGATGCTGCACAAAAGCTAATGATGCAAGAACTGACTTTCTAAAATGAAGCAAACTGGCAGTAGAATGGAAATAATTCCTTAGCACTAAACAATGCTGGAAAATGTGGATTTTGCTTGTAGTGTTAGGCATTTGAGTCTGGTTTGCCTTTTCCAATGCCTTTTATCATGATTATTTTGATGAGGTGTTTTCATTAATCATGTCTCTGCTGGTATCTAATTGATGAAAAGACACAGAAAAAAATACTCAAGGAAAAAAAACCAGCACTGCAACATGAGTGGAATATATGACATGATCTCTAGTTACATTCGTGGGTGAAAACTTGAGAAATAATGAGACTGTTATATAAGACACAGTTCTCGCTTTCTCAAAACTTTGACAATTTTGCCCTTAAATGGTCATGAAACATAAGAAATTTACTGTGTTATCTCCTCACTAAAATTAGCAGTCTCATTTTTCTATTAAAAGCAGCTCCCTGTTTCCAGTTCTTGCTTTACATCAGTCAGTGGAAAAATTGACAAAGCCTAAACTCTGCTCTCAGTTTTACATGTTCTTTTACTTCTTATTTTATCAGAGCTGTTTCAAGTATTGGCCAGTCAGACTACCTGGTTGATAAAAAGTATAAAATGCAGAATGAGAAGCAGGTGGGAAATAAGAAAAATTAAGAAGTATCATGGATACTGAAAGAGGAATCAGGATGTGCAATCACATCAGTTCCAACCATTGCCATAAATTTATCTCAACTTGCAATGAGTGTAATAGGAATCTGACATTGAAGCTGTGCTGGTATTGAAGTTAACTCCCATTAGGGATAACTGGCATAGAAAGCTGACTGATCCAAACAATCTGACAACCAACTCAATATTATCCTCAAAGGCTGGTAGATTTCCAGCCTGGCAGGAGACTGGAATTTTCCACCTAGTTCCTTGGAAATGCCTATGGTTGAATTCAAGACCCTTTGCAAACAAAACAGTGCTTCTCCACATTCTTCGCTATGTTAATACGTATTATGTCTTGGCTGGATGGCACGGTACTTGGAATGCAATATTGCAGGCTAACTTAGCCCACAGCCTGGAGTTTGATCCTAACCAGCTCAAAAATGACTCAGGCTTCTGAAGTTGGTAAAATGAGGACCCAGATTGTTGGGGGCAAAATGCTGACATTGAAAACTGCCCAGAGTGCTATAAAGCACTATGGAGTTATATATGTCTAGGTGCTACTGCTATTTTTATGTAGCAACCTGGTCTATTTACCCCACCCCACCCCACCCCCTGGCACAGACAGATAAGCAGGCATGACTAGCACAGGTTAATTTCACAGGCTTTAGTAATTGCCTTCTGATAAGGCTTTGGCAGCAAAATACAAATGGTCAGCCAAAAAGGCTTGTTACCTCAAGCGTCCTCAGGAATGAGATAACTCCCGAGCAAATTACTCAAATTAGTCCAAGCAAACAGTCCAGAAACAGAGGTACAAAAGAGTCGTCAAGAATTCAGGCCAAAGAGTTTCAAACAGGTAGTAATCCAACAGAGTTCCGAAGACATGACTAGAAGTTAGTTAGTTATTGTTCATCACAAAGTTCTAAGAGCAGCCACACCCCCCTTTGAACTTGTGGCATGTGGCTCAGTGACTCAGCTAATCTCTGTCCCTCCTACTCTTCCTATGCTACCCTAAACACTTGGCTCTGCATTGTTCTTGGGGATCTAGCCATGATTCATCTTCACTACTCTCCATCTGCTGCAGTTGTTCTGGCCCCCTCCCAGCCTGGCTAATCACAGGCTGCTCCTGTCAGCCTTCTGATGGAGATGGAGGCCTTGGCAGAGAAGAGGGTCCTGGAGAGGGAGGCCTTGCTAAAGAGGAGGGTTCTGAAGAGGGAGGCCTTGCCAGTTCCTCCCCATCATCTTCGGAGTCCTCTTCCATGGGTAGGACAGGCTCAGGGTCTGGGTCACAACACAACCTGTTAAATGCTGGGAACTCAGGATCCTTCCTTTTACAGTTCTCTTTCGTTTTGAGGATATTCATTATAGTATTACAGTATTAAGCAAAGAATGTGACAACTTTTTAGGAGTTCCTGCAACATTTGTTTTAAATGTCCTAAGATACTGTACATCAGGATCCATCTTTGCATCATGGGATCTAATAGACTTTTGAAAATTCTACAATTATTTCAGAAAAGCTGTTTAGCCTCCAGTGAGTAGCACCAAGTTCACACCTTGACTTCTGACTTTAGAAGAACAAAAATAGGTAAATTGGGGAAAAAACATTTATTATCCATCCATCCACCCACCCATCCATCCATCCATCCATCCATCCCTTTTACGGTATTATTTTTGTAAACACACACAATACTCCTTTCTCCTTCAATACTCCTGGCTCAAGATCACCCAGCTGGCTTTCATGACTAAGGCAGGACTAGAACTCATGATCTCCCACTTTGTAGCACTAGACCAAAGTAGTTCTCATACTTTTACCTTTTTTTTTGTTTTACTTTTTAAACTATTAATAGAACAATGAGCACACAGTACATAGTCTGCAGTATATATTCTAAAAAATAATATCTGCTAGTGTCTTTCTACTCATGGTACCTGGGAAGCTGGTTTGGTATATCATGAAGAAGTAATGGGATGATTCTTATCATTTTCACCAGCACAAGCTATTTTTAAACAGCTGGCTTCATATCATTTTAACAGTAGAGGGCAGTGATAGCACATCAAAGTCACAGTGCTGTTGTAAAACTCAAACTACATCCTGCCTTAAATGAAGTTCCTAAAACTTGATAATTCTGTCACATATATCAGCATCAGCAATAAAAGGATCCATTATTTCATTTGCTTTCCCTCACACTTATACAATGCCATCTTTCTTATTTCATTCAAGTATTTCATCTAAAAGGAAGTTTTACAAGTTTTGGAATCATCTTAAAGGTGCAGATGCCTGACAGTAGTTCTGCCTAATCACATATAATTTCTATTTAGGTAAATAAGGGCAAACAAAAATAAAACATATCTTTTGCCTCTAATGAAGGGGTATCAAACATCACAACTTTTTTCCTCTTTGCTAAACCGGGCCTGGCCAGTGCATGACACATTCGGCCCGCAGACCATGAGTTTGACAGTCCTGCTCTAATGTGTTTGTCTGCAATGTTGCACATTAAGAACAAAGGGACAGAATTTTTATAACATGTTACCACATTTCCCCCTTGTGTCCATGATGGAACTATTGTAGAATGGGGTTGAATGATGCCAAGGCTTCTGGTGAATTTGTTTTGGTGAATTTGGGGGCTCAGTGCCAGATGGCATAAGCAGGATTGCTATCCCCTTCAACAGATACATCAAAATTGTACACATATGAAGGTCTTAGTCAGAACTGAAGAAGCTTCTTGATGAGAGGTGAAATGTCTTCAAGCAAAATCAAAGAAAGTCCAATTGCCTTTTGAAAAAGGAAAAGGGATATAATTCTGGAATAACAAATATTAGCAACATCCTGTATTTCAATGGTGTTTAAATAAATGGACTATAACTTATATAGAATTTAAATTGCTTTTTAAAAAAGGACAGTTATTGTTGTTGTTGTTGATGATGATGAAGTTGATATGAATCCGGAAAATCCTGTCAGGTTATTGAAAGAAAAAGGATGAAAATACTACTCTATTTTAGCAGGTTCTTTAAAGCTGAATTTTTATACCTCATTTATTGAGGAATGCTTTTCCTTCCTTCCTTCCTTCCTTCCTTCCTTCCTTCCTTCCTTCCTTCCTTCCTTCCTTCCTTCCTTCCTTC
>JANHFR010004548.1:45481-60496 GCA_032468015.1 Mimophis mahfalensis
CATTCATTCAATTTATATACCTCCCTATTCCCTAAGGATTCAGGGCGGTTTACAGGGCATTAAAAAACATGAATTACAAAAATTAAAATAAAATTAAATCAGGACACGCCCTCACACACACGCTAAAACAACCCCTCAGTCCAGACTGGCTAACGTAAAAAACAGGGTCTTCAGGTCCTTGCAGAAGGTACGAAGGTCCAGAGCGGTCCGCAGTTCAACCAGTATTTGGTTCCACAGGGTAGGTGCCCCAACTGAAAAAGCGCTCCCCCTAGGAGTCGCATGACGACACTCCGTCACCGACGGCACCCGAAGGAGGCCCTCCCTATGTGCGCGAAACGGATGGTGGGAAGATGACTGTGGCAGCAAGTGTCCCCTCAAACACTCCGGTCCCAAGCCATTCAAGTTGCTTCTCTCCTTGATTAGTTTCTACACATTCCTTCTTGCCCTACCCTCAGGTGCTTTGGAGAATAGCTTGACTCCCTTTTCTTTGTGCCAGCCCTAAGATATTGGAATACTGCTATCATGTCACCCCTAGTCCTTTTCACCAAACTAGACATATCCAGTTCCTGCAACCATTTTTCGTATGTTTTAGACTCCAGTCCCCTAATCATCTTTATTGCTCTTTTCTGCATTGTTTCTAGTATCTCTATATCTTGTTTACATTGTGGTGACCAAAACTGGATGCAGTATTCCAAGTGTGGCCTTACCACGGAATTATAAAGTGGTATTAACACTTCATGTGATCTTGATTCTACCCCTCTTTTATGCAGCCTAGAACTGTGTTGGCTTTTCATGTAATATTTTTTATTAACATTAATTTCTCACATTTCTGAATTATTTGCTGAAGAGTAACAGTCTGGTCTACGCATCAAGCATAAAGCCACACAGCACTTTCCAAATATTACTCAGTGTTACGATTTCACTCAGAATTTTGCCAAACACATTGTCAGACATATTTAACAAACTAATCCTCTAATAGTCACTTCCACTATGTATCTATGGGAACAATAATGGTATCATTTAAAGTCAGGCACTAGTGTAGATATCATACACATTAATAAGCTTGCTCATTAACAAATCATATCTACTTTTTATTATTTCCCCGGATACACTGCCTATACTTGCATTCCATAATTTTTCAACTTTCTCCAGAATTTTATTTTCATCAAAATTACTCTGTAGGTTTTGGTGCCTTTATTAATATTAATTATTCATTGTTCTTTTAAAATTATATTCTATATAGCTATCTTTTTCCTGTATATACATGTTATACTGTATCTTTCATCCCAATATTTTGAGTATATGTATTTTTCCCATTCACAGGACTTTTCCTTATTTTTTCCACCAAGCATTCTTTTTCATGTTCCCCATCAATATAATATCTCACATTTTTGTGGCACTCTGTAATATATTTCTTTTTCACCCTGTGCCAAACAGATTTCTCAGTGTTTTTCCATGTGTTCTGATGGAGTTTCATCTTTTGGCTAATACATTTTAATATATTTCATCTTCTGCAATCATTCTACTTTCACTCTAGTTTCTTCACTTCTTTTCTTGTCCCTTCCCACCCAAATTCATCGTGATACTACCAAAATAGTCTGTCCCACAACCAGGCTGTATGCTTATGTCTTTGTTTCATGCAATTTTTCAT
This sequence comes from Mimophis mahfalensis, assembly GCA_032468015.1. Taxonomy (NCBI): domain Eukaryota; kingdom Metazoa; phylum Chordata; class Lepidosauria; order Squamata; genus Mimophis; species Mimophis mahfalensis. The sequence goes on from JANHFR010004548.1 coordinate 47,133, forward strand.
CACAAGCCAATCAATCATTTATTTGGATTTATACTCATTTCTTTGCTTCATGTATAGACTTAAGTTTAAAGTATATTTTAAACAAGCAGACCTTTTTCTATGGAAATGTTATTTATTTATATTTTATATTTATAGACCCCCCATCTCCCCCATGGAAATAGTTATGAATTACTCATTCATCCTGGGGTTTTCAAATGGTTCATTACAATTTTCAGTATTCTTTTATCTATTCCAGGTCATCCTTTTGTCACCTTACAGAAATATTTTTCCCGGGATTACATGCAATTAGAATTTTGCACATTTTTTCTCCAAAAATCATGTCTAGTTCATCCAGTATAGAACTCATTGGAGCCTAATATACAGCTATTATCAGTCTATGGAATTGTAGCTGCTTAGGCACTCATGATAATCTATATGATACATATTTATAGTTTGGAGATACATCATTGCCCTTTCATTTATATCTGTCTTCTCTGAATGTTTTCATCGGCTTCACAAGATCAGGTAACACTCATTCCTATGTATTATTTTCTTCTGATTCTTTAATTTCACAAATAGATAACTTTATTTTTTTTGTTTCTTGTTTTGTTTTTTATTTTTTCCTTGGTTTTTTTTCTTCTTCTTCTCTCTCACGGGGGCTTTCTATCAAGTACGCCTGATTTACCAGTTGCGTCCCTTTCTGGACCGGGATGCCTTGCGTACAGTCACTCATGCCCTCGTCACCTCCCGGTTGGACTACTGCAATGCTCTCTACATGGGGCTCCCCTTGAAGAGCGTCCGAGACTCCAACTGGTACAGAATACGCAGGTTATTTATGGGATGCCTCGGCATGCCCATGTGACACCTCTCCTGCGCGGCTTGCACTGGTTGCTAGTGGCCCGCTGGGTGCGATTCAAGTTTATGGTTATGATATTTAAAGTGCTCCATGGCTTAGGTCCAGGATACTTGCAAGCCTCCTACTGCCAGAAATAGCCTCCCATCGACCAGTGCGGTCCCACAGAGTTGGCCTCCTCAGGGTGCCATCAGCCAGACAATGTCAGCTGGCGACCCCCAGGGGGAAGAGTCTTTTCTGTGGCAGCCCCTGCCTTCTGGAATGAGCTCCCGTTAGAAGTCCGGACTGCCCCCGACTTGAGAGCCTTTCGGTGCACCCTTAAAACCCATCTATTTCATCTTGCTGGTCTGTCCCCATAAAAAGGTTTTAATTGGTTTTAATTAGTTGTTCTTGTAAAATTTCATAAGTTTGTGGGGCTAAAATTGATTTAATTCTGTTTTAATTTTTATACTGTGTGATTTTAATTTTGCCCTGTAAACCACCCTGAGTCCCTCGGGAGAAGGGCAGTATAGAAATTTAAATAATAAAAAAATAATAAATAACATTTCAAATTGCAATCTACATGCCATGATTATCACCAGATGGGCCATAGATGTTGACCTCTGCTTCCTATTTTGGATCAAGGTCGAAGTGTCAACCACTTTACCAGACTTAATTGTACTTTTCCCACATGTAACATTCCCTGCTGATGGGCGGCACCATTCTACCTCATTTTGATAAATGTCCCACAACTAGTGTCCAGTTCTACAGCAACAACATGCTCATGCTATTCTATAAATGAATCAATAATCTAGAGTACACTTTGTAAGACAATAAGTGTTTCCACATCCTGTCAACTCAAAGGTATATGCAGAATACTGGCACATCCTTAGGACAGGTAACATTAAATTTTAATGTTAAAGTTGTACTAAAATATTAACAGTGTGAATTATGCTATTCTTTAGAAATATTTGTCACTGTTCCATGGAACACAATGTTAGGTAACTGTACATGGAGTATTTCTACTGTGTTTGGCAATGTGCCTTTCATATTTTTAGTTATTGTTTATATCAGTTTTCAAAACATAAAGTTGTTTGCATTTTAAACACACACTTGCAAAGGGAGAAAAATCTCACATTAATGCATTAGAGATGTTACGTACTGAAATGTTTTGCAACAGCTCACTCCAGCCTGACTGATCTCCAGATGTGTGAATTTCAGTTCCTCATATCCCAGGCAGCATTGCTGTCTGTGAGATTTTAGAAATGTAAACACAGTGCCATACTTAAAAGGGTCCCATGTTGGGAAAAGTTGTTTTAAACCAGATTTTTAACTGTATTTAACTAGCTAGGTAAAGGTTGCCTGTAGGTAAAGGTTGTGGAAGAGTTAAAAATATTTTCATTTCACCTTTGACTTTGTCATAACTTATCTACATCTTGATCTTTCAGAAAATAGAAAAGCTGTATCAGTGTAATGGAGAACAGACACAAGACAAAGCCCATTAGGTCCTTCTCTTTTGGAGGCAGTTCATAAAAATCAAAACCTTCATTCTGCCTATATATAAAAGCACCGTATGGAGAAATGAACAGGTTTGGACATACCATTAAACTATAATTTAGATCATGCTTAAAATGTCAAGTTTTATTCCTTCATTCTGCTTCCCTTCTCTCCATCTCATTGAAGGCTCTCTCTAGAAATCTGCACACACATGCAGCTGATTTGCTTTGCTGGCTGTCCGGGGGGTGGGGGGCATGAATGGCAAATGCTTGAGGTTCTCTCCATTATGCTATGTTCAGACCAGTGGTGGGATTCAATTTTTTTTACTACCGGTGCTGGTAGGCGTGGCTATGCTGTCGGCCAATCACAGGTGGTATTTGCCAGTGTCCCCCAATCAGAGGTGGTTCTCCGAACCAGTCAAAATTATTACTACCAGTTCTCCGGAACCTGTTGGAACTGGCTGAATCCCACCTCTTGTTCAGACATGTTTTGCTGATATAGCAGCATCCAAACTTGACAGTCTGCTTTCATATAAGTTTGTGTATGGCCCTGTACACTGCAGAAGATTGAGATCCTTGCTCTAAGACACGGGTCTGCAAACTTAAACACTCAAAGAGCCATTTAGACCCATTTCCCAGAGAAAACACTAGGAACCAATAATTTAACAACCGGTATGATTGGGTGGTCATGGCCAACGCCCATCCCTTATTCCCACCAAGTTGCCTCCTGCTCTGGAATATGGAGTGAGTCTCCATACCACATCATCACCCTTACTTTCTCAGGCCAGGTGAGGAGTGACAGGGAGGGCAGGGCAGGGGAGGGCAGGGGCCAGTCAGTGGTGGGATCAGCCAACAGGGAGCCAGAGCAGAGGGCTGAAAGAGCCACATGTGGCTCCAGAGCCACAGTTTGCAGACCCCTGCTCTAAGACACATCGTTTAACATGTTCTTAAATCTCTCCCCTCCCCCAGAGAATAAACTACTAACAGACCAAAACCCTGCCATTCTATATTTTCCTGTTATAGGCATACTAGTCAATGCTTGTTAGGAATGAGCAATTATTTCAGTGTCATTTGCACTTTCACCCTATTGCTTTTCTCACCAACCACAATTTACGTTAGGGTGTGTGCTGTATAAAAAACAAGAGTTATATCCAGGTTTCTCCAACTCGGCACTTTTTACAAGCAATATTTTGCACAGCGAAATGCATTCTTGTGTCTACCTTTCTCACATATATATGCACCTTGAAGCAGAGATGTATTTGGTTAGTTATTTGATGATGACCACCAGAACATGGAATAATCCTGGAAGATTCTTGCAAATGACTTCCATTCTGTTGCCAATAAAACTGTAGAAACATATCCATGTAAACCTTTCAACTCACAGGAATAACCTTTATGTGTATTTCCCTCAAAGCCTATCTTTTTATACATAAAAGGTATGAAATTATGAGTAATGAATTTCATCGGAAAATTTTGAACAATGCAAGTCTTGGTATTCAGGCTTTGTCTATAGACTTTTGAAGTCCAAAATGGACAGTTAAATGAACTCCCTTAATTCAAATATCTTATTCACTCAGCTTTACAATACCCCCCACTGGTATCTCATCGTATTATATTCAACTAACATTGGAGCAAATTTTATTATTTGCTGCTAGCTTGGTTGTTTTTTTAAAGCCAATTATGCTCACAGATTGATGTTCCTTCTCCGGATTTTGTTCTCATGTGGTTCCTCTTGAGCTTCCCACCATTTTTCTTGCAAATTCTTATAGAAAGCCGTGTTCTGAATAGGAACATAAATCCTCTAAAGTGATTTTGGGGTCTCTTTGGAACCAAATGTATATGTCACCCATGCAATGCATATTTTACTAGCAATGAGATTGCTGAGCTCCAGGTGGTTCCCAAGGTTTGTGGAATTCAAAGGAAGCAAGATGTGTCTGCTCTAGTATTAATCGTTCAGCAGAAGAAAAAGAAACAAATATGTTAAGCATGCACTAGTGTTTCTGTGGAAATTCTGAACAAAATCCCAAGCCAAGAATTCTTCTCCTGCTTTTGACTTGAAGTAGAAGCTTTGATCTCTTGAGTGTAATTGTTATAGATCAGCACTGATGCATAAATCCTGGAAAAATCTTTAGAACCCAGACAGTTTACTGCAAAAGTTGAAAGAAGTCACATTGGCCTTGCCAAAGAGGAAATATGGGGTAGTTAATTAATAGTACAAAATGCATAGTGACTGGTCATGTAAGGATGTTGGTAAGACTCTTCAACATTCTTGGGGAAAGGAAGAGAGACATAATTCTGATTTATTCAAATTCTGCTCTCTGAATAACATTGCAACCAAATACAAATAGCCCCAGATAAGGGTAGTGCATTAAACCTCATCTCCTCCATCCATGTAAACACAACATTAATACTGAAGAAATAATAAAAATAAAATAAAATAAAATAAAATATCCAGTGTTGGGTTGCACGTCAATGTGTTAATGTTCCTTGTTCAAGATTCTCACCCATACTTAGTTCTACATACAACAATAGGAGTGAATTGAATTGATTCACTTCCAAGCAAAGACCATCAAGATTTTCCCGTTCTTTTCTCCCCCACCAATACACCATTTCATTTTGATTTTGTTTTAGTTTAACAACACTTGATTGAATTAGTTCCCCAAAGTCTGTAATTCTGTGGTTCCACCCTCCTGCTTAGTAATGATGTCCACTCACACCAATTGTATGTGAAGTGGCAGAGCTATTGGACTGATTTTCCCCAATCACCTGAGTTTATTAATTAATTAAATATTAATCCTTTTTTCCCAATCCTTTAAACTCCAATTTGATCGTGTTGCAAAGAAAGACTTCAAAAAACTCCTATAAAGTGGAAGCAAAATTGAATGCAATGGAATATCTTCCCAGGTCAGTAAAAGCACAGATCTTCTTGTGGGGAATACCTAGATTTGGGGATACATCTGAGGTGTGAAAGGATGCAATTTAGGTTTGGAAAAAAAAGGATATGAATAGAGCAGGTGACAGTAGTGGGGAGTTGGAGAAGAGTCCATCTTGCAGCATAAGAGCAATGACTGAGTGATGCCACAGAAGTGCATACACAATGCTGTGAATATTCAGGATATAATATATCACAAGTCCCATTGGTTGGATATGATTCCCATTCATCTGATGGGGAAGTCTGGTTCAGCTTACTGTATAGTGTTCTCTGTGGTTAGACAAACGTTGTGTGGCATAGGCAAATTCCTTTAATAAGGAGAAGTAGGGGCTGTTTTTGTTCATTTAATTCACAAGATAGTAATCTGAAGATCTTCCTTTACATTTCTTTTTTTTTTTAAAAAACGGTGATATTATTAAATAGTAACATGAAAGCCTATATTTCAAAGAAGATCTGTGTGCAATTTTAAGAATCAAGATCTGTTTTACACAGTTACTGCCACCCTGTGTCCTGCCAACAGATGTGGGTAGTGCCGTCCCCCAACCCCATACATTTTGTGTCCACCTCTTGGTCAATCAAGCCAAAGTTTTGCAGGTAGTGGAGGAGTGGAGCTTTTGAGCAACGTCGAGACACGTCTTGTTCCAAAGCTCTACTGTTAGAACTGTTTGATGTGGTTTAAAAACAAAGCCAAACCAAAAACAACCAATCGTGTCCCACAATTTAAGAACGGGGTCCACACACATGAAATGGCTCCTCTTTTCAGTTTGCTTTCCATTAAGAGTTTGGTGGTGCTAGCTGTTGTTCTCGGCCGTGAGATATTTCAATGCAGCAAAGCCGTAGCGGCGTGACATATCCTGCTGGAACTCTTCTTTGAGGGTCTTCAGACAAATACGGTACTGCTTGTTGGAACGGAATTTGGTGATGTCGAAGCTGGGTGCATGTGGCATGTGGATCATGTAGGCATTGGGAAGCACTGTGAATTCATATTCCTGAGGAAGACAGCCACAGTAAGAGTGAGCAAGAAGACCAATGTCTCATAATTCTTTTATGCCAATAGAAGAGAACATGTGTAGCTCAGGGATGAACTGTGGGGTCCTTGGTGCTTTCTGAGCTTGTAGACCATTTTTTTCTTGTAGACAATTCATTACTCAACTTCATCAGCACTATCTAGTTGGGTAACAAAACATCTGCGAGAGAACCATCAAGCTCAGAGAGCAGCAAAGACCTCATATTTCTTTTTGTTTTGTCTCTTTCCCCCCATAGCCTTAAGCATTGCAAAAACTGGAAAACAGCATAAGTGTAAGTGAAGCATTGTAAGTGAAACATTGACTCTTATAAAATGATGGTCTGCAAATAAAAATCCTTTCTTAACCCCAGTGTAAATCTATCTCTCCTCCCTGCCTCCCCCCTTTTTTTGTTAACTTGAATAAAATCAAATATGGCATCTGCCTGCATATAGTCCGGTTTTGTAACCTGCATATGAGAAAAACTTGGTCAGTATTTAACCATGTTTGCTGATGTTTCTAAATCATGGCTAAGACTGCTAAAAGAAGAAAGATGATAATTTGTGCTAGAGGGGGAGAAAGGACACTTAAACTGTGTTTAAATCACCTTTGGAGCAGTTACATTTTTGCAAAGCAAGTAAAAGTCTAATAAGTGAGCATTCTTATGGTGAAATTTCACAGGACATATAAATAGGACTGAGCTTTGCTAAAGGTATTCGTTTAGAATAGAACCAGAAACTTATCAACTACATGAAATGCGTAAAAGGTTGAATCCTGGGATTTATCATCTGAAAGTCTGCTTGCATCTGTTACAGAGCAGCAATCCAGAACTGCCTAAGCAATTCTCAAGAAGCTTTTCTTTACAGAGGGATGAAACTCCCTATTAATCACTCTGCATTTATTTGCAGGAATCTGCTAAAAATGAAAGCCTTTGATTAGCAGCTTCTGAATGACATGTTGATGATACAGATACGTCTAAAGTCAATGATAGATTCAACTCCTAGCTGGGCTAAGAGAATTTTGCAGCTTTGTTTTGCCTTCTGCCTCAAAGCAGTGATCTTTTACTGACATCAAAGCCTTTCTCTGCTGCCCTTTCATCCTTCTTCGGTTATGTTGCTATTCCAATTTTGCCAAGAGCAGTTGTTTCTCTTCACTGCTTACATATTTTTACAGTAAAAATAGAGCCCACTGAGTTACTGTGAGTAAAAGGAAAAGAAACACCAAGCCGTGGATGTGCCCTTCCATGAATTGAGCTTGAACATCACTGTGAACTGAACCTGATTTAAAAAATGTATTTATTGTTTAACTCAGGGGCATCCAGCCTTGGCAACTTTAAAACTTGTGGACCTCAACTCCCAGAATTCCCCAGCATGGGGAACCAGCCATGCTGGAAGTCAAAGCCTACGAGTCTTTCAGTTGCCAAGGCTGCACACCCCTATTTTAACTGGAAGCCTACAATTCTACAGATCACAAGCAGAGGCATTTTCTCAGTCTTCATAAATTGATGTCCTTTTCACAGGAGGTGCCAGGAATTTGAACTGGGACCCCTGCCATACAAAGTAGGAGCTATTTCTCCCCATCACACCCCATTAAGTCACCCCAACGTTTTATCCTTTATTCCAGTAAACATATTGATTCTAACTTAACTATGAATAAGGTACCCCAAAGCTTAGTGCAGAAACTCCCGAACAGCTAATCCCACTGGACCCACTGTTCTCCCTTTCTATACAGATAGTCCTCAACTTACAACCATTTGTTTACTGACTGTTTGAAGTTACAACACTGAAGGAAAGTAACTTATAACTAGTCTTTGCACTTTCAACCATCACAACATCCTCACAATCAAAATTTGGAAGCTAAGCAACTGGCATAAATTTATGATGACTGCAGTGTTCTCAATCATTTGATTGCCATTTGCAACTGTCCCAGCTGATTTCTCTCAAGCAAAGTCAGTGAGGCAAGCTGGATTCGTAAATGATGGCATGACTCAATTAACATCTGTGATGATTTGTTTAACAACCATGGCAACATAGTTCATAAAATTGAGTGTGGTTTGCTTAATAATCATCTTACTTAGCAACAGAAATTCTGGTCCAGTTGTGATCATAAATCAAGGACTATATTTACTTAGATGGATTTTTTAAAAAAAAATATTTTGAGGGACAAAAGTAACACTTATTAAGAACATGCAATGGCTTGGACTATTTCATTTGTACCTGTAAACTTTCCATTGTAGAGAGATATTGCTAACTAACACAAATCTGATCTGCCTTAAAGGATTGACCAGGTTTTTTTGTATAATTATTTAAGAATGAAATATCAAGGTCAATATCAGATCAAGGCCATTAGGATTAGCCCCTTGCTCAAAGAGGAAATTCAAATTAAGACGTTTGTAGAATTTTCCTGGTATAGATGTCAGTCATTCTTTGGTTCCTCCTTTCCTTAGTACAGGGCTGTCAAACTTGTGGCCTGTGGGCTGGATGTGTCACACACTGGCCACACCCATGCCCGGTTTAGCAAAGGGGGAAAAAGTTGTGCTACGTCACATGACAACCTTGTGACGCTGGGAGCTTCATACCGCTTCCTTAGTATGTGAGGAAGCAATTCATCTGGTCCTGGAGATATAAACTCATTCAAAGTAAACAACCATTCCCTGGTATATATTTTTAAATTATTCTCAGTCCTTAATGTTGCTGCTTCATTTTGCTCTCCAGTATTGATTGATAGAACACACTGACACACTCAGAGAGAACAGAAGGCTCATCTTTTGTTTATTTCCTGCTTACTCTGAGCCTGGGATCAGCATTCAACCATCTCTTGAGGACAGGGATGTCCCATCATCCTTAACCTCTATCTTTTCTTCCTGCAGTTCTTCATTTTATTATAAACACATATTTTCATTCCAGATTGGATACTGTGCACTATAGCAGAATTCCTTTTGAAGGGAAGACAGGTAAAAGATTGGTCTTTTTTCTTTTAATAAACAGGTTCACTAGGCAACCAGTGAAACTGTACTGTCCCTCCCTCTGTCATGAATGTTAGAAGAGTTCTGCTACTTTCCCCTTCTACTACAAGTGATAGGAAGAAAGGAAAACACATGCTTTCTTTATTTTACTTTCCACGATCCATTAGTGCAGGGTCCCCAAACTCCAGGCTGTGGACTGGCATCGGTTTGTGGCACACCAGAAACTGGACCACTACAAACAAGCAAAGCCCCATCCGTGGAATATAGGAAGCACATAAAGCCACATCCCCTCCAGTCCACGGAAAAACCTCTCTGCACGGATCCAGTCCCTGATGCCCAAAAGGTTGGAGCTGCTGAACTAGTGGACATATCAGATGCAAGATGTCAAATATGGATGGGGGTCCAAACCACACATCTTTAAATCTCCTCCATGGAAAGGAAAGTGAATGCTGTTTGTTTTCTCAGTACAGGTGGCAATAGTAAAAAAAAACCTCTCCCAACTATCATCTGCATAATTACTGGCCAGCATTGTTTTAAAATCTGAACTCAATTTCTTGACTGGTCTTCATTTAAACTTGGGTTTAGCATGGGAGCCTGGTTGCTTAAGACTGTTGTTGAAAGTACCCAGTGACAATAATGTACAGGACCTGGGTAGCTTTGTCCTTTGTACGTGTATCTGTTAATGTTCTACCTTTTTTTATTGAACAGCTGGTATATAGATACTTCTTCTTGCATTTTGTACAAAACTGAAGAAGCTGTTTTATGTCCTTAGCGTTCTTTGCCAACTTCAACTCGTTCTGTGCTTTAGCCTTTCTGACACTGTATGTACAAAGACACTATTATGAATCGTCCTATTGCCCCCCTGAGAAACATTTGCCTCATTTAAAGCAGTAAATGCTCCTTGAGAGGTAATCTGAAGAGTGAGCTGTATCTTTCCACCTGTTCTGGGAAACTGTTTTGTAGAGAAGCAAAGAGCTAATTGTAGGGCAGACCTGCTAATTTAAGATGCCAGTTGCAAATTTAGAGGTGCTGGTTAGCAACACAGGGTACAGTTTAATTATTACCCATCTTTTGCTAAACTGATTACTGGATGGGGGAATGATCTTACTGGGTGTTATTTGGCACAAAAACCTTTTTCTTTCCATGAGACATAGTTTTTTATGGTCTTTCACTCTTGTCTCTTGGAATCAATTTCTAGCATCAAATGCTTATTTGGAAACCTGAAGACCATAATGCATGAACATTGCAAAACCAAAAATGAAATAACAACCCCACAGTCTGAAGTTAAAAGAATCCTGGCTGTGTAATTATACTATATTCCAAAAAATGGAGTTGAAATGGCACAGTGGTTAGAATGCAGAACTGCAAGCTAATTCAGTTCACTGCTAGCAGTTTGATCCCCACTAGCTCAAGGTTGACTCAGCCTTCCATCCTTCTGAACTTGGTAAAATGAGGACCCAGTTTGTTAGGGAAAATATGATGATTCTGTAAACTGCTTAGAGAATGCTGTAAAGCACTATGAAGTGATATATAAAAATCTCAGCACTATTGCTATTACCCAGAACTGAAGAATAGACTGATTGGCTGTGCTATCTAGGAGTTATGGGAGCTGTTGATTAGGAAAACTATTCTATTCTGTCTCCTGTTAACAGTATCAATCAATTAATACAAGGTTGACTCAGCCTTCCATCCTTTCGAGGTAGGTAAAATGAGGACCCAGATTGTGGGGGCAATAAGCTGACCTTGTAAAATGCCGCTTGTGGGGGGGGCGAGAGCCCTAATGAGCAGGCATGTGCATGGAATGAGGGCTGTTGCTGATCACATTGTAAGCCGCCCTGAGTCTTCGGAAAAGGGCGGGATATAAATGGGATTAAAATAAATAAATAAAAAAATAAATTAATTTTTCAAAAGCAAAGTGAACAACTCTTTCACAAATGAAAGTCAATATATGTGTCCCAAGATAATGTTGTAGAATCCAGTCTGGGTTGGTCACTGGGACCAGAGGATTTGTCTTCTGAGTTTTTGGACTTGTGCCGAAGCCCATCTTCAGGGAACTTCTCTGTAGCAGAGGGTGCTAGAGAGACTCTGCTAGAGAGAGTTCCCTGAAGATGGCCTTCAGCATGAGTCCAAAAAGCTCAGAAGTCAAAACCTCTGGTCCCAGTGACTGATCCAGATTGGATCCTGTACATGTCTTCCTTATGGGTGAATCTGAACAGGAGTGTACTCCCATATCTATGAGGCAATGAGAAGCAAACCTTCTAGAGCATTCTATAAAAGTAGCATCTTTTAAATTTAAAAAAATGAGGAAACAAATTGCTGCAACTTAAAATTTCTACTCCTCACCTGTGCATCCAATTCCATAATGTGTGCAACTTTATTCCAACCAAATCCAACAAACCTTCGGTCATATTCTGGACAATCCTGCTTTACCACAACATATGGCTCAAAATCTGCTTCCCATTCAACTCGATATGGTGTAGTGGCTGTTCGCCACTTGGCAAAATTGGTTGGCGCATGCCCTTTTGTCCATACGTGATACCTGGAAAAGATATTGATTGAAAGAATCATTGATGGAAATAAGACTTGGAAACAATCCACAGTGAGAGATCTGTGAAAGTAGTTTGGTTCCCTTCTCTCCACTTTCACCTCTTGCTTTATTCACTTGACAAGACGTTTGATTCACTTCTTCACAACCCTGCTGATATAAAAGTCAGAAGCGGTGACTGAACCTGCATAGCACATGAAAAAACTATCTTGCAACTTTTGCATGGGCCTTAAAGCAGGACAAAATGAGCAATTTGGCCATGTGGCTTTGGTCTTTGAAAAAGGCACTGTGGTACTTCAGGATGCAGCTTTAGGAACCTCAAAGATGTCAGATATTTGGTGGGCATTACCACCCAGGCTTCCGTGTGAAAAATTATATTTTCTATAATTATAGAAAGCCAAGAAATCATGACTGATGAAGAAACAGTAACTATAGCAGTTCTGGACTGTGACATTTAATTGCTGAAATTGTAAAAAATGGTACTTTGAGAAGATGTTGACATGCAGATAAATGCTTTGTAAATGAGCTCAGCCACCATTCACAGTTATAATGGTTTTTCTCTTTGTAATTTAGTAGTTTGTTTTCAAGGCATGCAGAATTCTGTGGAGATGCTTGCCATCATGGCAGAAATTTAGATCAATACAGGCATCAAATAAAAGCCTAGGCAAATACTATCAGTGCCATCAAAGCTATTGTTTTGTTGCCATGTGTCATCTGTACAATTTCATCTAGACAATCAGTTCAATTTACAGGAAGGATCCTTTTATAATTTGTTGATTTTACCCATGTCACTGCCAGGCATATCCAAACACAGCTACTATTCTTCCATTTAAGACAATGATCAATACTTTTCTCTTGCATTTATTTATTTATAGATCAAATTTATATGGCCACCCATCTCTGGGCAATGCACAACAAGGTTATACACAGTAAATATATAATAAACCAGTCATTATTGAAAAAACTTTTAAAAATATTTAAGGCATATGACAGAATAGATTGTGCTTGCTTTGTCATTCCAGAATGATATTGGCTACTGCCACACATCTATCATTTAAAACAAGATACCATTACATCACTTGTTTACATATTAAACCATATTCCAATGTTTACTTTAAAACTCAATGCAGTCAGACTTGGTATTGTCTGACTGTATTGGATTTTAATACAATGCAGACTTGGTGATGTATCTAGATTTAATTTAAACATCGAAGAACTGCATCTTATTGGATAGGGCCCAATGCTCTGAAATCATTCAAAAAAGAAATATTTCTGTTCTGTTTAGGATAAAAATCTAGTTTAAAATACAAGAATAATTTGTTGTTGTTAGTTGTGAAGTTGTGTCCAACCCATCGTGACCCCTTGGACAACATTCCTCCAGGCTTTCCTGTCCTCTACTGTCCCCCAGAGTCCATTTAAGGACAGTACTAAAAGGCAAGAATAATTGTAATATGCTAATATTACAGAGTCCTGGTGGCTTAGGCTGTTAGCAATTAGCCTAGCAGCCAGTAGTCTTGTAATTAAGGCATGTTAGAATCTCACCAGGCTCAAGGTTGACTCAGCCTTCCATCCTTCCAAGGTAGGTAAATTGAGGACCCAGATTATTGGGGG
>JANHFR010004548.1:72221-92353 GCA_032468015.1 Mimophis mahfalensis
GATTTTTATATGCATTTTCTTTATTTGTAAGCTGCCCAGAAGTGTCAAAGAACCAGGATTCCTCAACTTTTGATTAAATAAATAAAATTAGAAAAAAAAAATCAGAGCTTCCATTTGAAAGAAAAGTATTATCCTCTTCTTCCATCTTCCTGGTCTTGCAGTACAAGTAGACAACTTTTTTTTCATGGCCTAGCCTTCTTTTCCAAGAGAATACTTCTTTCAGTAGTTGAATGAGGGGAAAAAACTTCTCATGACAAGAAAACAGAAGGCTTTTGTCTCTGAGTCCGAGAGATTTTTTAGCATGTCTGGAAACTGCTTCTGCTTTGTTCTTCTCAATGGTTCTCTTCCATGTTCAGATCTTAATATTTTACTTTCTACAACAGTGCACCTTAAAACTCGGATGTTGCTACAAAACTAGTCTCTGCCATAGGACTGAGATTCAGAGGAAGCAGATTATACAGTTCTGCAATCAGATTGATCTAGTCCTCTCTCTCTGCTACATGCCTTGCTAGATCAAATACATTAGCTGCCTCAATTATTAGCATTTCAGCTTGTCCATGACAATATCACAGAAAATGAGTGCAACTGCTCTGGGAGAAATGTAATTTGAAAAAAGAAAAAGGTTTGAAGATGATTGAAAAAACCCAAACAAATAAGAACCCCCACACTGAAACACATAAAAGGAAATAAAATGGCTGAGTAATTCTTTAGCAGGAATAGTATTTGTTGATTTTTCATGAAAGAAAGAATCACTAAGTCTGATAAATAACATATGGATAATGAAAAGAAGCCTAAAATAGGATAGGTAGGACAGGATAGGACTAACAGAATGAGTAGAATTTTTTCTTCTCTGAATAAAGACAAGTGTCTCCATCCATCAATACAAATTATTCCCTTGAATCCAGAGTGAATCAAAATCCTGGAGGAAAAGCATACATATGCTTGCTGGATTTACTAATTCTCTATGGCATTCATTCAGTGTTTGATGTTCCCTTGAAAGATTTACCAAACCACAAAGTAAACAGCCCACTCTCCCCAAGAAAGTTTTCTTATATTAAAAGTCAGTGGAACCGGATTTGGTGAAAAATGCAAATGATGTTTAAATAAGGGTGAAATGAGAGCTAAGCAGTCCCATGGTTTCTATAAACCTGGGGTTGTTTCACTAATATTGGATAGTTATTTAGTCAAACTTGAATGTCTAGAGATTCTATTTGCAGGAACGTTGATTGTCTGTATAGTCAACTGGAGGAATGGAAGTCTTGTGCATATTACAGATTACATTCTGCCGATGCAACTCAAATTCCTTTTTTTTTAAAAATGAAAACACATATCTTTCTTCTCTATACAAATTACAGTACCAACAGAATTACAGTATCCAAAGGAAGGCAGGTTGCAGGAAATGAGATGGAAGGATTATGTTGGTTTTTGGTATGATGGATGTACATTTTATTGCTTGGGCATAATTGGGAGGAATGTTAGAATAATGGTATAGAAATAAATTGGGTTTATTCAGATAATTTATTAAGGAAAAAATGAAAAGAAGGGGCAATTGGATCTTTCCTCAACAAAATACTTGTCTGCATTGAAAGGAAGTAGTAGGTACAACTGTGGTGATGCTTTTCAGTCCTGTAAAACAATTTATCCCATAGATGAGTCAACAACTCTGGCTTCTTGACTGCCACCTTTCCATTTACAGAATACCAACAACAATAAGTACCCTTCCTGCTTGCCTCTGGAATGCCTTTGAAATCTGCAACTCATTACAAGGTAAGGAGATGATCTGGTGAAGAAAGGAAGACCCTGCATCTTCCAAAAAATGGGAATCTTTTTAGACTCTTAGAGGTGGTGCCTTCTCCAAGCCACTTGACCTTGAGATAATGATTACAGTGTGTCCGACACAAAGATGTTGCCTTTGACAGACCTGCATTTGTTATATATGTATCAAGGTCAGTGGTAACTGTAAGTCAAAAAACTAATTTAGAAAAAGAAATAATCAATACAACTCGAGTAAGGGAACTGTGATGCAGAAGCAAATAGAGAATTAATAAAAATATCTTCTTGAGTCACCATTCAATATTACTTGGTTATTCCTTTTTCTAAGTAATTCCATATATCTAGCCTAACTGCAAACAAAATCAATCAATCCATTCCAAACACATAATTGTCTCAAATGTACAGCACATAAATTTCTCACTCTAAGCCTGATATTCCACTTCTTGTTAGTCTAACTGCTAATACTTCAAAAGAAAAGGGAACAACTGTGGTATTTACTGCCAAAAGGCTTAAAATATCATTTCTTCCACCAAGAGATTACATATAAACTTTTCTAAAATCACCAACTGGAAGTAATTGCATTTGCATAAATTCTCTATGAGAACATAACATTACATTCCTTACCTGTCCATGGAGAGCTGTGCCACCAGTGTAACATCTGTATTATCTGTAGCAAACTCATACTCGTAGTGTAGAAAATATAGATGAGTCCGATGGACGGTGAAACGCTCTCGCCGAAACTCATAACATAAGTCATCTTCATCCAGCTCGGATAGTTGTTTCTGTAGCTAATACACAAAAACACAAGAAGCAGCACAAAACTATGAACAAGAGAATATTATTTAGAATCTTTTACTGAAGAACAAATATAAAATCAAGTGTCTCCTATGATATATCGTATCTACTCTGTACATGACTGCCTCGCAAACCATAAAGTCATTTTATAAGCCCTAAATGAAGAGCTCCTTCACACATGTTCATGTGGGATTAATAGAAGTCATTGATGTCTGTTTTTCCCTCCCTAAATAGTTGCCAGCCTCTTTTGGCAATGAGGTAACCAAGCAATTTGAATAAGCCCAGCCTGACAATTTGGATGAGCCCAGGCTCAAACTTTCCTGCAGCTGTTTAATTAAGTGCCTCAGACAGCAGATGCATGGGGTCACTGATGGTAATTCCTGACAGCTCATCCTAAATTTTGTGGAGAAATTGAGCTATATGTTGTGGTCCACCCTGCAGTCCTAAATGAATGTTCTAACTCTCAGTGTAAATATTACAGCATTCAGATTTTCTTTATAGACAGTAAGGCCATAATGCTCTTTGGCCCAGACACCAAAATGTCTTGTGTAATTCTGGATGTGAACCACCATTGGCAGTTTACCAGATGCCCTACTACCAATCTTACTGATTGTCTCCTCCATTTGCATACCATATTTTAAGAGATTCAACTGAAGCAACCTATGGCCATTTCATTTAAGCTTGAGACAGCAAAGACTATGAATTCTATGGCATAAAGTAAGAAGAAAATCTGGCTGCAGCAATGGACAGAAAATGTGGAAGAGTGTGAGAGAAATACTATGTTAGGCCTCCTCCTCTAAACTCACATAGAAATAGGTATGCCACCAAGCAAAATATTGGAACAAACAATTTCTGAAAATATTTTGCAGACATCATCCTTATTCAGTTATCTAAACTATAAATTACAGGATGTGTAAAGAAATCATAGCATCTCTAAGCATTATTAAAGCAACAAAAAGGTTGATCAAATTCTTCATAATGTGCTAAGAAGGATAGTATAAAATGGCCTCCTTCTTACAATTTTTTAAAATGAAACTACCTATTTTAGAACTGCTGGACTTTGTGGGAAGAGAGGTGGTACATGATGCGTATCTCTACAGGAACAGTGCATCACTGTGATGGAAAAACATTCTCCTTCACAGCAGCATCCAGGAGGAAAGTCCCCCAGGGCTCCTTGCTAAGAGCAGCATTTTATATTTCCTCAGACATTGAGAGGTGTGAAAATAAAAGGGCAAATATGCCACAAGAATTTAGAAAGCTGTTGCATTCCAGGTTGGACTGCTACCCGTGCAAGATCTCAGAAAGCATTTTTTACCTTGTTCCCATCCCCAAAAATAGAATGGAACTTGGCATTTCCCTCACACCATGATGATGGGGCACTGACGAGATGGGAACTAAAATTGCTTTTGACTCAAGTAACCATATTCAGGGATTCCAAACCCTTATCTCTGCTGGTTTACCTTCTATTATTTGCCACACTAGCTAGGAATAATGGGAGTTATGATCAAACACCATCTAGGGACCAAATGCTGAGAATTACTGTGTTAGGATGTGAAGTATACATTCACAGTCAAGTTTACACATACATGCATACACTCATGTACACATTCACATGCCACCAAAGCAATTTCTTGTCTTGCAGTAGAATCCTAAGCATCCTCTTAGTGGTTCCATCTAATTTTGTTCTCCATTTCATAGAGCTTTAATTTGATTATCTATATCCCATCTTTTCATCCAAATCTACGAATAACTGGACTGCAACAATATATCATCTTTTACAAAAACCCTGGCCTTGAGGGTTGTATCAAGTATGGACAGTTTTTAATATCATCACTTAGTTGGCACTAAGAACCCTGTCCTCCATTTTTTAATGCTTCATAACAGTCGTGTAAAATAGCAACAGAAGCCAAACTACACCACAATAATATAAGCTACAGCTATAGTTTTTTCTGTTATCTACTGCCAAACCTAGAATTTTCTATTCTCCCTCCATTAGTAACCCACAAACTTCTATAACTTTCACATGTTAGGGTCCTGATCTAAACTACAGTGTAATGACAGGTGTCAAACTAGACACTTCACATTGCCATCATGTGACATTTCAAGACATTTTTCCAGAGCTGGGGTGGGCGTCACCTATACATAATGCATCCAGCCTGTGGGCCACCAGTTTGGCTCCCCCTTGTCTAAGGTAATCCCTCCCTGAATAAATCCCTATTACTTTTTAAGTACTTTTGTAGATTAGAATTTGTTCAATTGGTCTTCAAAAATTGCTTTTAGTCTAACAAACATTAAAGATTCTATGACATACCACATTAGACCCGGGGGTATATTCTCTCCCACCGCCCCATAGTAAAGCAAAGGTTACATCTCGGCGTGTTCATTATTTAACATTAAATTCATAGTAACCAAATTTGGGGTTTAACCAAACTTAACTTAACCATGTATTAACTTATCCTTGTTGAACATAATATTCCTTATGTCCTTATTCCCCTAAAGTAAATATATATATAGCTATATACGTGATAGAATGTTTAATGTTTGTTAGATATGTAGTGTGTTTTGTTTTTGTCTCTTGGTTGTGTATGTCTTTTTTAAAAATTATTTAATAAAGAATTATTTTTACAAAAAATTGCTTTTAGTCTTAGCAACTACTCTCCTTTTCTAAATCTATCAAAAGAAATTCTGATGAGATACAGCAGATTCATTTGATGGCCAATGGGTATCTTTGAGGGAAGACGAGTCTTCCACTTTCTCACACAAATTTGATGTTTTATGTTTTCTAACTGCTATGTGAGAACTATCATTTTAATTACATTTTTTCATTTTTAAATAGATATTTCAAGAATTTAGATAGTATTTAATGAGCTCTTTGAAATTAACAAATAAAACCACTCGCTATCAGTAACGAACAACACATTTATGAATCTTTTTGTTTTTACAATAATTCTAGCCCCTGTGTTTTTAAAATTAATTCTGAATAGCCAAGTCTGTTATAGGCTGTCCTTGCTTAATGACTCAGGGTTAGTATCTGAAGTTACAACAGCACTGAAAAAGTATATTTACAATGCGTCCATGCACTTAGAACTGGCACCTGAGTATTCCCTTGGTCACATTTGGGTGCTTTACAACTGGAGGGTGTTCAAGACTGTTGTAGTGTCCCATAACCTCCATTTGCACGCTTAACGATCAGCTTCTGAAGGGTGGAGAAGTTAGCAAAGTCACAGTCGAGATGTTTCACATGATGTTTCATTTTGTGACAGAGTTTCCTTGTCCTAACTGGAATTAGTAACTGAGGTCTATTTGTACTTTCCTTCTTTCTCATTGTCTATCCCAGTCTTCTAAGCTTCCACTCACAAGGAATGACTTATTAAGAGGTACCATAAAAGTTATAAATAGCTTCAAACCTCTCATAATAGTTGCAATCTTTAAGCTCAAACACTAATTTTGGATTGTTCCCCCACTCTTGTTTTGCTTATCATTGTGAAAGCAAACTTATCATTTTAAATTTCAGCATAGTTATCACTAAAAATGATCACAACCTAATTCATTTCATTTCTCTACAGCTTAGATAATATCAACATTTTAAATAAACTCAGAAATTGCTACATGAAGTATCTAATTTTCTTTCCATTTCTTTTCTTGGAAAGATATTTAACATCTCTTATCAATCCAAGTCATCAGGCTAAGTAGGCATAGTTAAAAAGCTGTAGCTAGCTATAACTTCATCACTGTTTTAAGATAGCACATATCACAATATCTTCTTTTTCCAATTTCATGAATACCCAGGTTATAAGTTTATACTTGCAAAACAATTATCTAAGTACTGTAGTCACAAAATGATTTTTAGATTACTTCAAACTTCTAAACACATAATAACTTATGGATTATGGAACAATGTTATGAAATTAATTATTTCTCTACTGTACAGAAATGGTGCAAAATACCTGCCCACACTATATTTATTCCTTACTATATTAACTGCAACTTTAAGTACTAGAAAGGAGCTATAATAAATGTGTGTGTGGATTTTTCCTCTTTTCTTCTCCATCTCTGAATATGATCACTAATTCTACACTTGTAATAATGCCCTGTCCTCCAAAATGCTTCTTTGTCACTGCAATACTGTATTAATGCCTGAACCCTATTATATGCATAAGTACATTTTTTTTTCATCAAAAATATCTCAGTTGTAAAATGTATGTACTTAAACATACTCATGTTGTTATAAATGAAATCCAGTTAAGAAAATGAAAAAAAACACCATTTAAAAATGGAATGTTTTTTTTTAAATTACTGCCTGATATTATTATTCTTTTTTTCATAAATAGAACTGTGGGCAAGCTCTTTTTATATGTACTTTGACTGAGAGCTGGCAAAATTGCTCGACAGTACATAATTTGGTTTTGTGGACCACATCTGGCCAGCATTTTGCTCATGGGTTCTCTTATTCACTTAAAAATAAACAGAGTCTCCCATCTAATCACAGGCAACAGTAAAAATAATCTTGCTTGCTTAATAGTAATAGAACAAATAAAAATTTATAAGAAGGACTACTATCCTAAGATAATTCTATCCTTATTCCTATTGTATCCTATCTCATATATCTTATATTCTATCCTATCCTAAACTAGAAATGTGGTATTTTACTGTACATATCCTATCCTAAACTTTGCATGTGGTATTTACTGTACATCCTGAAACAATGCTAAATTATAATGTATGCCCCCTGGGAATTACATTACATTACATAAATCAGAAATCTTGGTCCCTGTTGCTCAGTTTACATGTTGCTTTGCTTTTACTGTTTATTTTACAGCTTTTACAGTTCATTTATTCATTTATTTTCTGTTGGCAACTTGCTCAAGATACTTGGAAAAGCTTCTGCAGTTTGAAAGCTGTCCACAGGACCTTATCGACTGATTCTCTTCAACTTGTGAAAAAGCCTATCTCTTCCTTGAAGAGATCTGTGAATGGATTACTTTTAGCTCGGTGCTTTAGTTTTCTTCTAGTAAGTTCAGGACCTTGAACATTATGCTATGATACTGTTAGGATCCAAATCAGATCACTATACTACAAAGAATTCAAAGTCTTTCTATTTAATTGTAAGAGTTACGAAATTAAGGAGTGTCAAACTAGATTTTGTTGACCGCTACATCAGGGTTGTGTTTGACCTTGGGGGGCCAAGGTGGACATGAGCAGGGTGGGTGTGGCTAGCTTGGTGGCCTGAGCACTCTACCAGCAAAAACGGGCCCCGAGCTCTATTTCCAGATGTGATGGCCTCCTGCAACACTCTGCCAGTGAAAACGGAGCTTGGGGGTAGCGCATGTGGCCCTCCCAAGCTCTGTTTTCACTGGCAGAGGCACCACAGGCTGGTCCTTTGCTGTTTTCAGGGTGGCCCCACAGGCCAGATCTAAGCACCCAATGGACTGGATGTGGCCCCCATTGGGTGCTTAGGAGTTTGACATCCCTGTTCTAAGGACCAAAAATGTTTCATTGTTTTTCTGTTTGCAACATTTGGGTAGTAAATCTACTTTTGATTAAGCATAATAGATTAAATGTTGGTCTTTTTTTTGCAATCAATCCTTCCGAATAGTTTAAAGAAATCCCAGGCTATTTCTTTTAAGCAGCTGGATATGCACCTGTAAGCGTTTTGGATTACAGACTAAGACTGAAAGCTAAATTGTAAATATTATTATTTTAATTAACATGCTTCTTATTTGAGCTGTATGAGCAAAGTTCGTGGAAAGCCAAATGTCATGCTTGTTCTGTGATATTTGGATGTCAGTATTGTTAATTAAAAAAATGGAAGATGGATTCTTAAGTATCAAGAAATAAGCAGGTAATCATGCACCTTGGGGGGAAAAGATAATGAATATTTGCCTTTTAGTGTATCATACTTCAGCACACTTACCAGGTATCATTACATACTTCACACTGAGAACTAGTTTTTTTTAAAAATCTCAGACAGGACTCTTAATTGCTATTCATTTTGTTCAAAAAGAACCTTACATCTTCTTTATCCCAAAGAACAATAATACGCATCATCTTTCCAGGGATCACAATATGATCTGTGTGAATGATGTATGCAACTAATTTGTATGCATAACACACCTATGCTTTATAATTATGTAATTCTGTATAGCTAGAGAAAACTGACAGGATTTGAACAATATCCATCCATCATCCATCCATCCATCCATCCATCCATCCATCCATCCATCCATCCATCCATCCACATACTCAGAGTTACTCTCTCTAAATGAATTTTACTCTAAAGTTTAGCCTATTGTAGACAGTTTTTCATCTTATAAATTTGCAGGAAGCAATGATCCCAGGAGCTGAAAACTCAAGCTGCTCTTATGTTTTTTATTCTACTGAAATATTTAAAGTTTAAGGTGTCCATCTGCACAAAGGTTTCCAGGTGAACACTCTGTTTTCCCCCAAGTATCAAATAATTTTTGTTTTTGTTTTTTTAAATGTAAATGGAATCTAATTTGGGGAAGTAAAGTTTATTCCTGACCTACCAAAGTATAGAAGTGTCCATTATTCTTTCCTCTACAGCAGAATTCCTCAATCTGGCACTCTGCAAATTTTGCTGTGACTGCAACTGTAACCCTCAGTATTTGCAGTCACAAGTCCATTAATGTTACAGTTCCAGCATGTCTGGCTGCTGTAGTTTAACATGGTCCTGTTGGGAGGAAAATTCCTTCAGTCCTGTCTTTTAAGAGCAGCGCTATTATGGATTCCAGTAGTAGTAGTTATTTTCTGAGGCAAAATCGATTCATACAAAAATGATAGGATTCCCAAATCTTATGCCAAGTTTTAATGAATGTGTCAATTGTGATCATACTTAATGCAAGAGGATTTAGCTAATAGCTCATGTCTTCAATACTACTTGGCTAGACTACTACAATGTGCTGTATATTTGCTTGAAGATTACTTGAAAACTGAACTCAGAAATATGGTAGCCTGCTTACATACTGGCTCTCATCACTGGGAACATATGCTACTAATTCTGTAGACCCTGTGTGGGTTACTGATTGGTTACTAGCTACAATTTAAGGTGCTGACATTGACCTATATGGTGTTTACTAGGTGGGTACCTGGATACTTACAGGGGCATCTGTTCCAACCATTATTGGCTTGGTTTATTAGAACAGTTAGGGAGGAACATTTTTAAGAGGTTGAGAAAGCTAAAGCAAGAAAGCTCTGCTTTTGTGTTTTAAAGCTGGTATTCTTGGATTTCCAGAAAATGCTTAAAATGTAATTGTTTGGAGGGTCCTTGCTTAAGGGGACACCTGATACAATCTCATTTTCTTTTGCTTTTTTGTGTTTTTAATGTTGGGTTTGATGTGATTATTGCTATTATGATTCTGATTAGTTTTAATCTAAACACAGAAGTTTTAATTTTTGTTTTACATGTACTATTAGATAAGAAAATTTGTTTTGATTACATTACAGTAGAGTACAGTAATTAATAAATAATACATCTTTAACAGTTATATAAAAGGATATTTGTTTGGAGGCATGATAATTCTCATATCTGAAACTTAGCCTGAAGCTGCATCTCTTAAAAATTTCTCTTTGATAATAACTTGTATTCTTAATTACAATGTTACATGAGGTTCCAAACTGTTATCAATCAACAGAATAGGCACACTGAAGAACATGCTGAGAATTGTCTTAATAGATTTGTTTTCCAACTAGTAGTGTAATTGTGTAGTTGTTACAGCTCTTTCAACCAGTTCCCTAAGGAGCAGTTCTCCACAGGGGAGAAAAAGGATGTTTGCCCATATATGTTTATCATCTAATATTCATTTATTTAATTTCAATTAGTAATTATTTGCTCTGATATCTAAAAGTGTTGCTGGGGTCATACTAGAAATACATACAAATGTCTATAAAACCTTACCTTTAAAATCTCCACAAATAATTGTTCAGAAGAGGCATTTTAGAACCAGGATGTATATATATATATATATATATATACAACATTGTCCTGCACAACAATTAATTAGTGTTCGTCCAAGTATTGAAGTAGTTATTCTCAATTTAACCTAAAGCTCTGCATTTATTTGCTTCTGTTGATAGACTATTTAATTGCTTCAGTTCAATTCTGACAATCACCTAAATAGGAAAGAAGTCAGAGAATCAAACTGGCCTCAGTGACATTGTCCAGACTTGGACTTTGGGGTAAGGTACTATCTAGTACCCATTCATGGATCACTGGCTTGTTGTGGTGAAGGGGCTTGCATGGTGAAGTGGCCCTGCATGAAGCTATGAGCTATGCCATGCAGGGCCACCCAAGACATACAGGTCATAGCAGAGAGCTCTGACAAAATGTGATCCACGGGAGAAGGAAATGGCAACCCACTCCAGTAACTTTTCCATGAAAATTCCATGGACAGTACTAAAGGGCAAAAAGATATGACACTGGAAGATGAGCCCATCTCAGAGAATGAGGTGGCTGGATGGAGTCACTGAAGGAGTTGGTGCAAGCTTAAATGGGAATGGTAGAGGACAGGAAGGCTTGAAGGAATGTTGTCCATAGGGTCATGATGGGTCAGATATGACTTTGCAACAGACAACAACTATCTAGCATTTTGTGCTCTGTGCTTTGGAGGTACCCAACATACTTCCAAGAAACAGAAAGAAACAAATGCAAGTGATGCATGAACAAATACAAGCAATCAGTTCCTTTTGTACAGTTGTATTCTTGGCTGTTATTTTGGGAAGTTTATGATTGCCGCATAGTCAAGAAAAGCAATCTTGTGAAGAAAGGCTTTGTGCTAATGATTGCCAGTCCTTGGTGGGCCCTTCTCAAAGATCTGAGTTTTGATAAATGAGTCTTGTTTATCAATCACTTTTTTCCATAAAAGTATTAGCTGTTGATAATATTCTTAAGAATCTGGTAAATCTCAACATATTCCACTTTATAGATTCTGCATTTACAGTATAATTCTTTCTTAAACCTGCCATTATGGTTCCCAACCAGTTGGTTTGCTGCTATGGTAATGGAATTGGACTCCCTTGCCTATACAAACTCACACAACTTAAAATTCAGTTGCTTAAAAGTTCTTTCAAGAGTCTATTATTTCCCTTTCTGGGGAATAAGGGCAAAAAGACTGTATGACAACTACACACATGTTAGTGTGCTGAACACTGCATCTTAACTCCAAGGTCAGGTATGCCACATTTTGTGTTTCTTCCTCTAAAGATCACTATCAGTAGAGTTGTCATAGCTATGCAGACTTCTAGTAAATTGTTCAGATCATTCCAGAATATCAGCTATGTTTCTCCTTGGTATAGCAATGATTAGGTAATAACAATTGCACAAGGAAAAAACTTGAATACATTCCTTATTAAAAATATGCAACCAACACACACACACACACACACACACACACACACACACAAACATAAAACTGTGATCCATTCCTTTTCTATGGGACTAGTTGTGGAGCTGGTTTAATGTTATATCTTACCTCCTTCCATAACAGTCAATCATCAGACTAACAGTAGGAACAAACATTAACTTTAATTCAAAACACTGAAATCCAAAGAAGGAAAAAAAATGTACAGGGAAATGAGCCAACAGGATGTTAAAAATATTTATTATATGGGAAGAATGGATTATTTTGCAAAAAAAGAAATAAAAGAAACAAAAATAAGGCAAAAGCAATCTAATTTATGCCCATGGTAATGCTTCTTCTTACTACTTAGTGTATTGTAATGAGGCCAAAACATAACTGAGGGCAGCATAAAATCAAGTGAACTCCATTAGGTATTTAACAGATATTTGCATTCCAAACCAGCTCTCTTAATTACAAATTAAATTCTAAAGCAATACCTCTAATAACCTAACTTGCTAAATTGTAACAGCTTACACATTGAAAGAACCCCTTGAGGGTGAATTCTGATACTGCCAGATTGCCAGTGACAGGCATAAACCATTGATCTTGTAAACAATGAAAGCTACCATTCAGCCAGCACCCAAATTATCAGTGGCGAAGCTGTTTAAATTCCAAACTCTGTCTTCTTCTGTGAATGGCCAGCTTGACTACTGGGCATGTATAATTTGCTTCCTGCCTTCAGCACTAAAATTACATGTAGTGCAAAGAAGCTCATTTTAAAATACAAGCATCATCTTCCCCTGTATTCTGCTATTCTATTTTCTGAGTACAAAGTCAACTGCATTATTATCCATAGTTCAACTTGAATATGGCAAGAGAAGATTATAGGCTGTACTACAAAATAATGTCATTCCTTCTTTTGGTCTTTAGTCACATTTTGCAAAGTCTCTAGGGAAACAACTATAATAAAATGATGGAAATACACTGCATACATAATCATTTTGCATAGTCATTATGGTATATACACTTGCCTAAGGACCCGAAGTGATTGGTATTTCAAATGGGGCCCCCACAGTGGTGCAATTCAATGGGTGTAACAACCGGTTCACTTCATGCATACTACTCATCCTTTTTGTCTCAAAGTCAAATTAAATGTGCACTTGCTAGACTCATAAACAGATAGCTCTTTTACTGTCTTTGTGGTCTACCACCATCTTCACTCTCACTGAGGTTGTGGACCTACTTGCATCCATGTTCAGATTGGGAAAGTGTGTCTCTACAAAGCAAAATAAAAAGTACAGGATCTTGAAGATTTTTCCCTCAGATAATCAACATTTTTAATTTAATGGCACTGAATACTGGAAAATAGAAGGTGTATACAACAGAAACATGTCATTGTTCGTAGGGCTTGAAAAAAAAAAGAAACTATAGCTGACTCAAATGAAGAATAGGAGACGTTATGCTAAATTAGCCTACTCCAACTTTCCACATTTGTTGATTTATACACCTCATCATGGATCTTGTTGGGTAGGACTGTAATAGTGCAAAGAGGCCTTTAAATCAAACACCTGACAGGATGATATGCACTTGGGAAACCTAAAAGTAAGTGTTTCTTATCCTTAGTGACTGTCAGATGGGTGGATTTCAACTCCTAAAATTACATTACAATTACATGGGGAATTCTGAGAGTTGAAGTCTGCCCATGAGAGTTAAAGTTGCTAGGATTGAAAAGTAGTAGTCCATAAAATAATCTTTGGCCTTTAGATTTCCTCATAAGGTATATATAAGCATACCAAGCAATAGTTATAACCAGTCATGACCACTCAATATAGAAAGAAACTAACAGAGCAATACTCTTCTTATGCCACTGTAGCACACTTTTCTCTTGCTATTAATGGTTCTTGACTTTTGTTGCTTTTGATGAGTGCCAATTTAGATGTGTCACATAGTAAAGTCTCCTTAACATACATTAAATAAATGGCTACTACATACACCACAAGAAAGAAGCTAAGTATAAATATGCCTAAATTTAGATTTATAGAATCACTTTGTTGTGGGACTTGAATGGCCAATTTTGTCCCACTTGATGTGAAAACTGCAATTATATTTCATAGGTGCTTGGAAAGAGAAAGGATTCTGTATATAGCTTTATTATGGAAGAAGAAAACTACCTGAAATTTCATACACTTACACAATAATTGCATTTTAAAATGTCTCCCTATTGTATTGCTTACAATATATAAATATATATAGGACATAAAGCTAGAAAAACAACTATTTCTTTATCACTTCACCACCACACATTATGTGCTGAACAAAATTTTAGACTATTTAGACTATTTTCCTCTTTATTCCTGTTCTTGGAGAAAAGTTCATTTCAATTCAGACTTTTTAATGCAAAAAAGGTTTGAGTTAAATCCTCGGACCTTAATTAAGGAACTACAAAGCCCTTTAGAAAATCCTCCCCTCAGAATCTAGAGAACTTTTCTCTTAATAAATAGCGAAAGACCCTGCCATACCCAGTAATGAAGGAAGATTTAACTGTTAGTCCAGTCAGATTTCAGTAATAAGATAGAAAGGAGTACTGTTTAGTTCTTTGTCACAGGGAACCCAATGCCTTGGGCTGGCCATGCATTAACCTTTGCTAGTTATTTTCTGGCCCTCACTAAGGGTATTTGGCACAATTATAATCTTCTGTTTGAGAAAAATCCCTTCACACCCTTCCAAATTGCATACATTTGTGGAAGCAAAAGCCACCTCCAAGTTTAAGGCCAGCTTACATTTTCACTGTTGACATCAGCTTCACTGGGACATCCAAAAAGCTCTCGCCTCAGCAAGTTCCCATCATATTCTAGGAATGTCAGATAGAGGTTGCGGAAAAACTCCACATGCTTGTTCTTTACTCTCAACTTTTTGGGCGAGTTCCAATGTATCACCTGGTAGAGAAAACAATGCAGGCATCAAAACTCAGCTTTATTGGTTTATCTTTTAAATACGCTTTTTTTCTTTTTTGCATTTGACAACATTTCTTCCTCCTCAGTACAGAAATCATAAGAACATACCAGTGGGAAAAGTATCACTAAGGGACTTCCACATTTTCCTCTTTTTTAAAAAAAACCCAAAGGAAAGGAAGGAAAATTAATAACAGAAAATCCTACCTATTGAATTCTATCTATATGATGGGCTCTGTTCTACAAATATGAATCTTGGGCAAAGAGATATTTGATAAATGCTGTCTTTTGCCTGAAATAAGTGTCTTATTAATTACCACATCTTACATTCTTATTTCTTGGCAAATATTAGTTAAGTTGAACTATTCCTTTTTTCTACCCTCTAATCCAAATCAACAACCCTACTTTTAGCAGTATAAAGGAAGATGATAAAAGAGTGAGAATTAAAGGCCCTCAGGAAAAAGTATCAAGGGAAGTTCAAAAAAAGACAAATTAGAAAAAAATGATTTTATGGAGGTTATATTTTAGCTATAAAAAGGATTCCAAACATTAATTTTATGCATTTGAAAAAGATCCAAACAATGTATACAGAGAAGAAATAGAAAGAGAGATTTATTGGAAATTCATCCAAAGTTCAGCTCTTAAGAGTTTTCATGTCCATTAAAAAAATTAGATAGAGGTAAGATAGTACTTTAAGTTGCAAATATATTTTGCTGCTACTGATTGCCAAGTGCTGAACAAGCAACAGCTGCGTTACAGCTTTGTCAACTGTATTTCTTGATATTTCCTATTTCTAGTAAGGAAACATCTTCTTTAGGTAATGATATTAAAATAATTTGATGTTTCACAGGATCACTTACTGGCTACTGAGGAAAAGCCAATAAAAATGAGTTATGTGAAACAAAGAGAACATAAACAATAATAAACAAGCTTAATTCAGAAATGGACAAAAATACTCGGTAAAAAAAAGTTATGTCAACTATCCAGAAAAAGATTCTGACTAGAAAACTAGGACAGAGTTATGCCTTTTGTTTTATTGAATGTAATTTGATCTTTGAATCCGTATACACAATGCAGTGAGATGTTTGTATAATAAAGTGAAGTAACATCATTTATTGACAATTTAGCATCCTCTGAAGAAACATCCTTTTTTAGCCCACTGCATAAAATCCAAGGAGCAGGGAACAATAAAGCATCAGTAATAAGAAAATTCCTTCTTCTCTAGAAACAGAAAAATAAGTTAATGCAAGTCATAAAGGAAAGAGCACTTAAGCACCCGTTAAATATTTTTAAAGGAAGGTAAATGCTTTTTCTTCAGTGCAGAAATGGAAATTATTGGTCAATTTTGTAAAGGAAAGATACAATGAAAAAGAGAGGAAAAATATCAACACAAAACTTGAGAATAATTTCATTTTGAAGTTCCTTTATATGATTATATGTCATCAACTCATTTTTGATTTCTAACAATGTAGATTCATTTTTTTCTTTATATGATCTTTCCACAAATTCTTACCCTAGAATTTTGAACTGTGATATTTACTAAGTAGAAATTATTTTTTTTAAAAATCCTATTGAACAATTTATTGTTGCTTTGTTAACTGAAGTAGAGGTTCACACCTTTCACAGATAGCTCCAAAAAGAAAAGGGTTACTGTAGTCTAAAAATTAAACTTAATCTGATTTTATTTCAGTTTGCATTTAATGTAAATTAAATGTGTTGAATATATTAATTTCCAGTTTAGTAGGTATTTGATCATTCCCTCTTTTGTTATAATAGAAATGAAAATAACCAAGTTTTGAAGTCCCTGGGATCCACATCTCAGGGACCTTGACACACCTTTATATGACATTTTCATTTTACAAAAAGGAATTCAGGCAGTTTATCAGGGCCTATTTATACATTACCAATGGATAAAATTCCCAAAAAGAAAAGGGAAAAAAGAGAAAAATGCATCATTAAAAAAGGGAATAGAATGGAATTTATATGTGTGATTCATATGCACAATTTAGCATATTTAATTTAGAAATAAATACCTAAATCTGAAGAGGAATACAATTGTTATATCAGTTGAGAAAAATTGTGACCACGGGGACTGCTCTCCAAATGGTAATCATTTATAAGCAGGTTCAAGGCCATGCAATTCCTTCTTTCAATTCTTCATTTTAAAATGTATATCAAATGAACAGCTCTTCAAATGAGGAATGCATTTTGAAATAGACTTCATGTCATACTATTATTTGTTCAGGGCTTTGGATGAAGTTGTTTTAGGGTGTTTTAGGATTTGGGATTTAAAATACCAGGCACCAAGCAAATATGAAAGAAGTTACTAGTGAAATGAAGACTTGCAAGAAGATCCTTATCTTTATCTTTATTATCGAATTTATATGCCGCCCTAGTCCTTTAGGACTAAGGGAGGCTTACAACATTTTAAAAACACAAAATACAAATATTAAAAATAAATTAAACCAAATTCGATAATAGAAAATTAACTAACAAATTTAAAATACCAATTTAAATCTAAATTTAAAATTCACAATCCCTCAGGCTAGACCAGCTTTCTCGAAGAGCCAGGTTTTCAGGGCACAACAGAACGATCTCAGGTCCGGGATAATTCAGATCTCCAGGGGCAACTCATTCCACAAGGTGGGCCCTCCCTCAGGGAAGGGTCTCTCCCTGGGGGTTGCCAGCTGACATTGTTTGGCCGAAGGCACCCTAAGGAGGCCAACTCTGTGAGAGCGAATGGCCGGTGGCAGGCTACTGGCGGCAGAAGGTGGTCCCGTAAATACCCTGGTGCTAAGCCATGGAGCACTTTAAAGATCATAACCAAGATCTTGAATCGCACCCAGAGGATGACCGGAAGCCAATGCAGGCCACGCAAGAAAGGTGTAGCATGGGAGTATCGAGATACTCCCATAACAACCCACGTGGCTGCATTTTGCACCAGTTGGAGCCTCCAGGTGCTCTTCAAGGGGAGCCCCATGTAGAGAGTGTTGCAGTAGTCCAAGCAGGAGGTGACAAGGGCATGAGTGACTGTGCACAAGGCATCCCAATTCAGAAAGGGGCGCAACTGGCGCACCAGGCGAACCTGGTGAAAATCCCCCCTAGTGATGGCTGTAAGGTGATCCTCTAAAGTCAGCTATACATCCAGGAGGGTGCCCAAGTTGCGAGCCCTTTCCGTGGGGGCTAAGGTTTCTCCCCCTATTGTCAGGGATGGTATACATTAATCAAAATGGGTCACTGGAAACCACAGCCACTCAGTCTTGGAGGGGTTGAGTCTGAGCCAGTTTGTCCCCATCCAGACCCGCACGGCCTCCAGACAACGGGACATCACATCAACGGCATTGTTGGGGTGGTTCGGAGTAGAGATGTATAAAGTATAGATAAATTTATCTAGAATTTGCTTGTCAAATTTGACAAATAAAATGTCTGGACTTCCTCTTTCAGAATTTCCCAGCCAACATGCTATGAGAGTTGAAGTATTTAGTCCTTGAAACTGCTATGGCAGAAGTGCATGGAACCTAGAGGACTGCAGAAATCCTTGGGGATTGATATGACCTCAGTGAGAATAAGCCTTAATCAAATCAGGAATTATTAAAAAAAAAAAGGTTAGTCACACTAGGCAATTACTTCATTAATATGTGCCAACTGGGCAGATACAAATTGAAAAAGTTTCTGTTTGTCCAAATTTTAATGGATTTCAAGGACTTGCTGTTCATAATGTTATAGGACTGAAAGATGTGTCAGGAATCCATATGTGAACAGAAGGTAATGGAGTCTACAGGAGAATAAGATAAACTGATAAGCATCATCCCCCCCCCCCCCAAGTGGTGCTGGTAACAGAGAAGCATGTAAAAAGTAAGTGTATATCCAATATTTAAACACAAGGAAACACAAAAATATACAAACACAGAACTGACTTATTTTGTAATTACAAGCCCTTCAACATGTCAAAATACATGAAATAGATAATGGCTTCCATAAATATAACAGGCTTGTGATGACAAAAGCAATATATCATTATCACCATCAACAAAATAAAATACAAAAATACTGTTGCAGAATCATTTAATGGCTGTTACATTCAGTTAAAGTTGAAAGTAAGAGGATAGCAAAAATCAAAAGTTTCCTTGCTTGAAAGAGAGATCTTGCACAGTACATAGGTTTTACTAAATGATCACTGTCTGAAATGTTACTTTAGAGAAGTAATTTTTCTCAATAATCTGTTTGCCTGGCGAGACTTTTTTTTCTTCAACAGCAGGTACCATTGCCATATAACAAACTACTTTTATTTATTTTATAACTGGATCTCTAAGACCTTCCACCTCAGACATCTGGATAGCTAAGACCACTTAAGTGTAAGTGTAATTAGTTCTACATTTCTTTTAATCCTGTTCTATAGTTCTGCTTATCCTTATAATCCTTATTATAGTTAGTATTAGTTAGTTATAACTATAATTAGTTAGTCAGTATTATGAAAGATGAGATGGCCATGTCTGCAGAATGATTTGGCATTCTATATGAACAAGTTCCTGAGCAAAATCTAAATGCCAGCTTAAAGTTATTGAAATACTTTAATTTACAACTGAACGTAATGTTGGTCAGCAGCTATTGGAAATAATGTTGGTTAGCACCTATTGGAAATTAGTATGAATAATTAAATCCTACTTCTTCTGGAGTTAATAATATGCTCATATATTTCAGCTTTAAGATTTCATAATGCTGGCAAGCAGTCACAACATTTTAATTTAGCCTTTCTATTCTAAATCTAATCTCATAATTGCAATCCCACTAGCTCTTTTTTAAATAAATGGCCCAAAAAAGATTACAGTTATATTTTGACTTGATCTTGGTAAGCTTTGCACATTTTGATAACTTCCATTTTGTAGGTCAGGAAACAGTATAAACCAATCTCCTTCAGGAATGCACAAGAATTTCATAGAGTACTCAGATTAAAATGGAACCACATCAGTACAATTGTTTTTGAAGGCATTTCTGTACAGAATGTACAGGCAGTCCTTGACTTATGACAGTAACGGAGCCGGCCCATTACATCTATAGTTGATATCTCAATTAAATGACTGCATTATTTACAACCTCCCGAGCCTGGTCTCTCTAATGCAGTGGTTCTCAACCTGTGGGTCAGGACCCCTTTGGGGGTCGAACGATCCTTTCACACACCTGTTGTTTGTTGTTAGTTGCGAAGTCGTGTCCGACCCATCGCGACCCCATGCACAATGTTCCTCCAGGCCTTCCTGTC
>JANHFR010004549.1:47380-57506 GCA_032468015.1 Mimophis mahfalensis
TAGAAGGGTAAAATTCTTCAATACTTTGGAAGTAATCATAGTCTACATGTAATAAATCAATTGACATTAAGCTTAGTTTTAATAGTGCTTTAGGTTCCTCCACCATCCACTCTTCTCCCTCTCTCTATCTCTCTATCTCTCTCTCTCTCTCTGTCAGGGGATGTGGCTCCTATACATCATTTAAAGGCTCCAGAAATTTGTATAGTACTAATTAAGAGATTAGAGTTTGTAGGCGAATCTAAAAATATTTTAGTTTTTATGAATGGATGGAGAATTTCTGAAATGTGACTGGGACCCCAGGGTATATTGCCATGGAAACAAAGGAAATGATTTGATTCTTAAATTCTTTTTTCATTCACACATGAACGGGGGAATTTCCACCAATTCCTCCGTTCATTCAATACAACTTCTAAAATTCCTTCAAAATTCAGATACCAAAGGAAAAGCTGATTTTTAAAAGATGGCCTATGGAGAAAAGAGAAAGCCGCATTTTATTAAAATCAAATATGTTCAGTTCAAAACAAGAGAAGTTAAGATCAAAACCAATCTCTGAAAATTATGTTATTGTGGAGCTATAGGTTAACCTCTACTAAGTAAAAATAGTGAAAGTCGTGTTTTTCAACTGTCAAAGATATTAGATAGATAGATAAATAAATAATGTATCCTACTCTTAGATGAACTCGGTGAATGTTCAGAGGTCTGTATACCTCTCTAGTTTTCCCCAGTGAGTTAAAGGATTATTTGAGTATGGGTCTGGACTAAGATCTGTGCAGTGGAACATTTACTGTCCTACAAGAAAAGAAAGACACAACACAACCCTAACATTTCAAGTCAGGAGCAAAGATGGTGCTATAAAGTTCATTTGCACATTCTTTACTTCCAAACTGGAAGGATAAAGGATGATTTTAAGAAAACAGTAATTCTTCTATCTTCCACTGCTTTTCTCAACATAGCCCAGCAAACAGTCATTCTGGTTCTGTAGGTCCAAAATTTACAGCCTAAACCAAACAGCCTAAAGTTTTGTTGGTTGGTCATCTAGAGTGGTCTGTCTAAATGCTATTCCTAAAGCACATCAACTTTCCTCAGTTTGGTGCCTTCTTCCCGCTTCCCCCAGCTACACTGGGCTACAAGACCCATGATTGGCAGGACAGATATTTGAACTGGGAACTTATTTAAGATAAGGTATTGGGAGAAAGCTAGGGTACACATTTAGACACACTACATAAAAAGCAAATAAGTTATGAACATTTAAATTTATATACTAGAAGGAAATGCTTAAAATGCTTCTGTTAATAGTTGTTCCATTCAGTTAATTCCTTTTCAAAGGTGTTAGGCAGTATCTAGGTGAGATAAATGCAGATCCAAGCCTGGTTCTTTTTCTTCAACCAGTATAATATAAAACCAGGTTTATTTTATTCATATAAATATTTTCTCCAAGTTTATATTAATATTTAGAATTAAATATAACATCATTACCGAATCTCCATTAGGCAGATATGCTGGAATTATACTCATGTCAATCTGCTGTTAATCATATATAATCACTACAAATACTGATTCATGAATATTGAGAGGAGCTTTATACTGATGACCCATAAGGAGATGCTAAGTGATAGTGTTTCAGTTCTCATATTATCTTTTCACTCTGGCATCATCAGAAGTGTTAGAAATTTAGCTCTTAGAAGAGACATTCAACATCTAGAAAATGTTAAATTAGACACAACTCTTACAGCCAAAGGGTTTCATGGTCTCTCTCTCTGTTTTGTCACATGATACTAAATTTATGGGGACCATTAATACACAAACAATAGTGGGTATTTTTTTTTTCACATAGAAGTTCAGTCTGTAAAAACTTATATTACCTATTCATCCTTAATGTTCCAGTCAGCAAACTACATGTAGGCTGTGGTTTAATCTGCTTTGGTCCCATGTAATAAAATAACCCTGCTTAAGAATTTACAAATAGGCCAAAGTTTTAGAAGGCGATATACTTGTTTATTTTAATTTTTATTAAATAGCTTTGTAAAGGTTAATTTTTACAATGAGAGAAAAACAAAAAGATTTCATTCTCACTTGAGGGTGTTCTTTTCTCGTCACATTAAATTAAAAGCACCAACATGATTCAGCAAAAGAAAAAGAACATTTTTCTGGTTGTTCAGCCCTTTATGTTAATAAAATAATCAGTTTGTCTGACAGGAAACTAAACTGAAGGTGCTTAAATTACAACCATAAAAATACCTTGCAATTATTATTGTAGTACTGTTGCTTATGGCCTGTTTCCTTTTTTCTTCTCCTCCTTCTCTTTTTTTCCTGATATGTATCTTCTTTAAAGTGCCAATAAATGGTAAGTTTCCCATTGCCCCATCAATGCTGTGGAGGGTGGGAGATGGTTTGCTTCACATCAGTTTGGATCAGTCCAGTGGGGTCATGTTGTATGTTGCCCTGCATGTAAGCTGACATATAACATTTCATGCTTGATGTGATAGACCTTGTCATATATTTATCTAAATTTGCAGCATGCTAACCTCAGTCAAGCATTATCTCAAATCAAAAGGTTCCTCATAGTTGTTCTATATATTTTCTTTCCTAATGTATCCAACCTCCATTTCCATTTTCCTCTTGCTTAACAACCCATATCATTTTACGCATTTTTAAACTTTTTGCTTTCCACTAACATGAGTCCTGAAATATTGTGAAAAATAATAAATAGTATCCTTCTCCAGGAAATATTTAATTATTTATTAGACTAGGACTTGATGAAGTTTCAGTCTGAAATTTCTGAACTATTTAGAAATCAGTATCCTAAAAAAATAAATTTCCCAATGTACTGATAGGTTTAAACGAGCAAATAAAATAATAAAATATGGTCTACATATTTTTATTGTAAACTAATAGACCTCTGTCTCTTCCCAATACCTTGTGATATTTCCATGAATAAACTACACAGTAGTTACAATTTAGCCTACCTAGACGAAGAAAGATGATGATGATGATGTTAAAAGCCACGTTCAAAATGTATCATTAATTTTATATATCAACTGGAAGTCGTCCGATATTTTATTGCATCTTCTTTTCCAGATGAAACTCATACGGTTGGAAGTGACACAAGTAGTCTGGTCCAGTCACACACGTATAAAAAACGAGACCCTGTAGATGTGCCATACCAGACAGGCCAGCTCCATCCAGCCATCCGTGTTGCAGATTTATTGCAACATATCACTCAGATGAAATGTGCAGAAGGCTATGGATTCAAAGAAGAATATGAGGTAAGTAAGCACCATACAACACGTACTGTGTTGTGTTGTTCTTCTTCCAGCTTTTTTTTTAAATTGCAGATAAATTCCCTGAAAAGTCATTTTGATTGAATGATGCAATGTGAAGAGGAGACAGTAAGGAACATAAAGATCTATTATTTCCAATGTTTTGTTTCCTTCAGAAGCGAACAGATGTGTGAAGCCAACAAAAACAAAAAAATGAGCTCTAGAACTATTCAAAGTTGGAAAGGACTGTTTTCTTTTTATTTAGTCTGTAACCATATACACCTTCCATAGAGCTTCATAAAGGGGAATGATGGACTGCTTGTTCTCCCCCAAGGAGGAGGTGCTACACTGTGTAAAGCAGGGGTGTCAAACGCGAGGCCCGGGGGCTGGATCCAGACTGGGGTGTGCTTAGATCTGGCCCCTGGGGCCACCCTGGAAACAGTGAAGAACTATCCCATGGTGCCTCTGCCAGTGAAAATGGAGCTTGGGGGGGCTGCATATGACCCACCCGACCTCCATTTTCACTGGCAGAGGGTTGCAGGAGGCCATCGCAGCCAAAAATAGAGTTGGGAACCTGTTTTCTCTGGCAGAGCGCTCGGGCCACAACAGGAGCCCCTGACATGATTGAAGTTGAGCTGGCCATGCCCACTCCAGCCTCGCTCACCCCGCTGCCCTGGGGTCAAACACAATCCTGATGCAGCTCTCAATGAAATTGAGTTTGACACCCCTGGTATAAAGAAACTACTCTAGTAGCCTTTGACATTAAGCAGTAGGATTCTTGGGATATTCTGGGTCTTGCAAAGCCTCTTTCCTTTTCTCTGAATGGAGGTCAATTTTCTTTAAAGAGAAGGAAGAGAAGTTAGCAAGACTCCTCCCTTTCAGTCATTCTAATAGGTGTCCTTACTAGTATACGCATGCTTATTTGAATGTTCATAACTGTTTATTTAAAATAATGTTTACTAATAATAGCAAATGTAATACAATATGAATATGAAAAAGAGAATGTGTAAATATAATAAAAAAGTGCAGAAAATAGAAAAAAGAAAAGGATAAAGATATTTAAGAAAGTGACCTCCAATTTTCTTTAAGGACGTTACAAACGAACTTCCGTCCTTGAAATTAGATTATAAAGTTCACTTCTTCCTATTTCTAACCGTTTCAATTGATAAATCCAAAAACTATTAATTCATTTCTATCGGTTTTCAGCAGAATGTCTATAAAAAGTCTCCAGTATTTCATAAAAGTACTTACTGTCTTTTCCCTGATCAAACCAGTCAGTTTTGTATTCCTTTATTTTATGTAATATTCTGGTATTATTAATCCTTGACTTGAAATTTAAATGTTGTCATGAACACCTAAAAAAAATAAAAAATAAAAATTAAGGCTTCAAGAATGTTCACCTTACTCTTTAAAACATTTGTTTCTTTCTTGTTACTTTCTCTTGTAAATTCAGTAGTAATCAAAATCTGCATCATTTTCATCTCTTGATATAATATTTGCATTTAGTCCATATTTATTATTATTACTTTATTTTACAAAATGTATATTTCTAATTTGTTTCACCTGTCTTCTCAATTATCCTGAAGATTCTTCATAGTTATTTTTCATCTCTTCGCTTATTTCTTCTTTCAAGATTTCTTTTAAATGATGCATTCACGTAGGCAATTATTGATGCTGTTAATTTCTCTGTTCACCAAAGATTTGTTGGAATACCTCAAGTGCTTCTGTTATTTATATAAATTTCATTACTTTTCTAATGACAGCCATTTCAATCCAGAAAGGGAAAATAACAAGTAAAAAAGGGACTCCCTCCTTTCTCTAGTATTTAGTCCCATTCATTACACACAATTCTGTAATCAGGTGGTCATTAGCAAATTTCCCTTATCTTATTTTGCAAAGTTGTCCAGTCATTGTGTCCAATTAGTAGCAATAAAATTCTTCCCCACAGAGATACGTTAATCGTTTACTCATTTTAAAGCAAATTGAAATTCAACTAGTCTATTTTAAACTTTCTTATTTTAATTCTTGGCTAAATTTTTTACCTTTAATTATTTTTAAATCCTTTAAATTATTCCTTTGCTCTTTTCTTTAATCTGGGGGTAAAGGATCATTTGCTGGATGGCTAGATTGCTCTGCTGCATCAAAGATCTGTCTTTAACTTTGAAGTAATTGTCTTCCAAATGGGAGCTTTTGCAAATCCAATGTCTTTTTACAGACTATGCTACCTCTGAGACCTTTCTTTCCACAGACCAGTGTACACCAAAAGTCTATTTCTCAGACCCACAAGAATGAAAGTTCTACCCACTTCTCAGACTAGTGAGAAGTCTATAGAACTTTCAATCCTGTGGGTCTGAGGAGTAGAATCTTGGAGCAGCAGTGGGTCATCTCCTGGCCTTTCCTTAGCTGGAGAAGTGCTGTCCTATTCTTAAAGTCATTAGTACCAGCATATCCTGAAGTATTTTAGGATTTCTTTGCTGGATAAATGCCATGTGACAGAGATAAGAAATACATTTAATTTGATTTTATTATATTTAGCTTGATATTCAAATGACAGGTGTTTTTTCATTGCCTGCTCAGTTTATACTCAATATCATATTACATTGAATTGGGTTATCATGAGTCACCCATGCAGAAAACCATTCACCGTCCTGCAGGGGAATTTGTCGATCTTAGTTTTCCCCATGCTAAACACTTTCTGACATACAGGCAAAGCAACTCTAAAATAATACTAATTTTAATTTTATAAGAATTGAATTGTGTGAATTGCAAATACAAAAAAACTGGAAATTTTATGCATGCTTACTTAGAAGTTATTTGCTCTGAACTCTGGAGCTTGCATCAAAATGACCTTGCAGAATATTAATTGGTAAGTTATCTTCAAAGCATAATTAGATGAACTAGTGAAAATGGACAAGACAAACAATACAGGTAGAACCCGACTTAACGACACTCACTCAACAATCTTTTGAAGTTACGATGATCCTCTCCAGAGCTACTTACAATCTGGATTTGAATGATCATGCTATGACATTTTGGGTACTCATTGACCAGCCTGCATTTACAGTCATTTGCAGTGTTCTGCAGTCATGTGACCACAGTTTACAGCCAATTTTTACAGAAATTAAGAGTGCTCCATGTTGCCATATGACTGCAAAAATGCCTTTGGACAGCACTGGCTCAATGGCCTTGAAACAGATGGCTCTCCAGTTGGCAACAACTAATGGAGTAAAATCCATAGGGACTCCTTTTTTTGTCAGAAATTAATATTTTCCTCTAGTTTCTGGAAAAAAAATCCAGTGAGGACAAAAGATTTGCTTAAAAAGTGAAGTATAAACTTTAAACCTTTGCATTCGCTTAATAGTCTCCACAAAAAGGTTGTAAAATCAGACATCATGTGACCCATTTAACGATAGTATGACTTATGGCCATAATTATGGGATCAATTAATGATCAGAAGTTGTGGACTGCCTGAGTTAATTAAATTAACTAGTTATCAAGCCACATCCTGAACATGAGTAATGATATAAAAGTAAAGATTTACTGATGATGTTATTTTATAAAATTCAATTAGATCCTGCTTGGATCTTTACAGCAATTTCTCTTTCAATTTTTATTCAGAAAGACCTGCTAAATATTTAGGACAAGGGTGTCAAACTTGATTTCACCGAGGGCTGCATCAGGGTGTGTTTGACCTCCGAGGGCCCAGGGTGGGTGTGGCCAGCTCAACATCTATGCACCTCGTGGGCTGAATCCAGTGCCCGGGCCTTGAGTTTGACACCCCTGATTTAGGATATAAACCAAGTGGGCAGATAATCAAAATGGCCAACATCTTAGAACTACTCTAGAGTAAATGTGTCAAACATTTGGACCTTTATTTTTCATTTTTTGGAATTTGAGCACTGGGCATGAGGGTTAAGGGGTCGAATGACTGCTTTCAGGTTTGCATAGTATTAAGGCACTATACTGAATGATTGATCAGATGTATACATTTCTACAGCATTGCAATCCAGAGATTTGCAGTGGTTTACATTTTACTCATGTTTCTATTTTAAAATCCCTCAGAATACAGATCCTGCCCTTGATATATCATGTAAAATGCGATGTAGCCCTTGAGCTGACAGAAGTGATATGCTTCTGCTATAAAGATTCAATAAATATTCTGTATTTATTTATTCATACATTCATTGAATTTATATATTACTGGAGGCAGAATGTATAGCACTTCCTCATCTAATTTCCCCCCACAATACAACTCCAGAAATTAGATTGGACAGGATAATGCTGACTGACCTTAAGTCACCCAGTAAGTTTTCATGGCTGAAATTAGACTTGGAAATAACTGTCCTGGTTTTGGACCAACATTTTGAATATTGTTTGCCAGCACACTGTAGGATGGGTTGCTGAGGAATTCTGGGAGTTGTAGTCCACAAGTCTTAAAGTTGCCAAGTTTGGAGACCCCTAATATAGAGTATAAGAATGGAGATAAGTAATAAGGAAAATGTAAAATAAAGAAGGTTTGCCTAAACTATATGTGTAATTAACTGAATGCTGAATTTTTCATAAGCAATATGTCTATAAGGCTCTATATATTTTTTGTTGTTGTTAAAAAAGTAGCATGCATTTTATATCCTTTAAAACAATTAAGCATACATTTCTTTACTAATAACTTATGCTAATTGCTCTTATTATTACAAATGGCTCCTCTACATTTTATACTGATTTTTAAAATATTTATTGAATGTTTAGAAAAGAAAAAAGCAGTCGAGAAACAAGAGGAAAAATTAAAGCACTAAATAAGTAGATAAGAGATTTATAAGCATTATAAAATTAAATAAATTAATAACATATTCTCAGAATAATGTTAATTTAATCCTATATACTTGCATGATTTACTTCATTTGAAGGCTACAAATAATTATTAAAATCAAGTTAATATATAAGTATCAAGAAGACTACCCAGCACAATATGAAAACAAATTAAAATGAAAAAATACACTCTCATCTAGTCAATAAAAAATTTATCCTTATTTAACAAACATCCATGACTTAAATGTTACATCCATGACTTAAATGTTAAAAGGCTTATATTTAAAAAATCTGAAATGTAGATGTATTAGAAGCTCATTGGAAAAATAGTTTGCAAATTTATTAAATTTTATATCAGATTTCTTTTTGCAAATATAACATTCAGGAATACTTTGGTTGCCGTTGTAAATTATCTACAATTGATTAGATACTTTTCTTACCATTTTCATAATTATAATATTGCTTTTTCACTAAATATGTTTTAAAATATTTTAGCAGTGAAATAAAATTAGCTATAGTTCATCTGTTTTATTTCAACTTCACTCTATATTCCTGTATAATAGTTTCATCTTAAAATGTTGATTACATTTCAAAAATATATAAAAACCTAAGAAACAGAAGAAAGGTTTTTTTAATTAAAAAAAATCTAATATCTATTTCAGTCTATATATGGTATTCACTAACCTCCCAGTAAAGAAAGGTACTTGTTTTTCAGAGGATTTTCTACTACAATTATAGGGAACTTAGAATACTGCAGTCTTCACTTAAGGACCACAATTAAACCTGGAATTCTTGCTGCTTTGTGAGCTTGGTTGTTTGCTTGTAGATTTTTCATTATCCAACTAGGTAACATTATGACATTACCCATTTCATTGGATAATGAAAAGCCTACAAATATACAGTCAAGCTCAGAGGGCACCAAAGGCTAGTTTTAAAAGCATTATTAAAAACATGACTTAAAACAGTGGAGTTGATCCTAACACAGCATTGCTTCAGATAATCGCCACCGCACTGCGCTGCCCCCCCCCCCTGCTCACTGTCCCACTGGCGTCCTGGCGAAGTCTGGTCACCTTACCTTAGATATGCAGATGAAACCACTCTAATGACAGAAAGTGAAGAGGAACTAAAGAGCCTCTTGATGCAGGTGAAGGAGGACAGTGCAAAAGTTGCCTTGAAACTCAACATTAAGAAAACTAAGATCATGGCATC
Organism: Mimophis mahfalensis; assembly: GCA_032468015.1. Taxonomy (NCBI): domain Eukaryota; kingdom Metazoa; phylum Chordata; class Lepidosauria; order Squamata; genus Mimophis; species Mimophis mahfalensis. Next base: position 56,656 of record JANHFR010004549.1, read on the forward strand.
TGTTCTTCTCAATCCCTGGCAAATAGATAGGGAAGAAATGGTGGTAGTGACAGACTTTATTTTCTTGGCCTCCAAGATCACTACAGATGGGGACTGCAGGGGTGGGTTCCACCCAGTTCGGTCCGGTTTTTGGGAGCCGCTTGTTAAAAATCAGCTGGTTTGGGAAACCGGCAAATGCAGGAACCAGCTGGCCCCGCCAACCCCAGGGCATGCACAGAGGCTCTGGGAGGGCAAAAACCAGCCCTCCCAGAGTCTCAAAACGGGGCTATTTTTAGCCCCCAGGAGCCTGGGGTGGCATTTTCGCCCTTTCCAGCCTCCAGTTAAAGCCTTGGAGGTGGGGGGGGGCGGCGAAAACTCAAGCCTCCCGGCAGCCACGAGTACCCTGAACCGGGGCTTCTTCCGGCCTCTGGGAGGTTGCGCTGGGGTGTTTTCGCTCTCTCCAGCCTACAGCTAAAGCATTGGAGGCTGAAGGAGTGAAAACTCAAGCCTCCTGGCAGCTGCGAGAGCCCTGAACCGGGGCTTCTTCTGGCCTCTGGGGAGGTTTTTGCCTCCCCAGCCTCCAGCTAAAGCATTGGAGGCTGGGGTGGGGGAGGGCGAAAGCCTCACCACGGCCGTGAAAAAGCGCTCCTTGGCACTTTTTTCTGGGCGCAGGGAGGCTTGGCTTTTCACCGTTCGCAGCCTCTAAGCTAAGCCTAGAGTCCGCCGAGGGCGAAAAGCCAAGGGGGGAGGCGAGGCTTTTTGCTGTCTGCGGACTCTAGGCTCAGCCTAGAGGCTGCAAACAGCGAAAAGCCAAGCCTCCCCATAGCCGCAAAAAAGCCCCGCTGAGTGTTTTTTCCGGCCGGGAGGCTGGG